>VZTB01008017.1:1175156-1212938 GCA_013397245.1 Thryothorus ludovicianus | reverse complement strand
TCAAAGGTATGCAGTGGTCTTCTAATTAGAGTGTTTGCATAAGAAATCCCAAAGAATTTTGAAATGGAGTTTGTTAAATATTGGTGGTAACGGTGCAGAACTGGAATTTGTGACCTGAGAGTGCTCCCATATTTTGTGTTCCTAAATGCATCCTGTTGTGGACTGAAAATACAACTTGACCTAGTTATTAAAGTAAACTGGAAAGGATGGAGTAATTCCATTTCCCAAGTTTTAATTATATATCTGAAGTGTGGAGAGCTTTTCTGGGTTCTTTGTAAATGATAAGGAAGTTGTGCACACCTTCACAGCTGCAATAAAAAAACTGGAAGCAAACTTAGAGAGGAAGTAGAACACAGCACATCGAAATGTGGAAAATTCTTTTGAGAAGCCTAGATACTTCCAAGTAGCAAAAAGTTCTTGCATTGATTTTTATGTGGAAACAAAATGCTATTGGAAATAATAAATAAATACTATTGAATATAGCTATGCATATAGCAGTAATAAATAGCTGTTTCCCTGAGGATTTTAAATATGCAGGGAAATCTGACAGTGGTGCTTTACAGTTTTCTCAGATTTAGGGGTGGGAAGAGGTAGAAGTTGCCTTTGCCAAGGGCTGTATGTACATTGTAACCATGCAGGCTTATTAGTTCCCTGGAGATAAAAGTGACTCTTTTGGCACTTACCGTATCACGTCATTTGGGTAGAAAGAGATTTTTCCCAAAATTCCATCACAAGACTGGATGTGTGCCCTTAGAAGATTCAGCTGTCTTCCAGTTATGTCCTGGAATACTGGCCAGAAACTTCTTTCAGTGGGTATGAAGTTGCAGTTATCTGTTCCCAGATGTGGATCTGCTCCCACATAACTGAAGATTTTTAGATAAATTAGAAATAGTTTCTAGAAGTAACTTATATATGTGCAGACGTACACACAGTTGTGTTGACATATTCACCTACTCTGCTTTTAGACTCATAGGAGCTTCATAGTTAATAAACTTTAAATTGTATATGAATAATGAGTAGGAATTTGCTAGGGAATAACTGCATGTTGGTGATTGTCAGCTATTAGATTTGTAACACAACACACAAATGTTTACTAGACAGATGTGTGAATAATCAGGTGGCATTTAATGAAGGAATTAGATGAATGATTCATCATGCTAACAACACAGAAATAGACTATCAATTTTTGTGTTTTAATAACTTGTTGATGTTTTAAGTGGTAGTTCATATTACTGGACAAAGAAATCAAAATCTCTCTTCAAACTTTGACATTAGAGAGTAGGTTTTGAAAGGTGATTCAGATTAATCAGATTTGTGCCTACACTGTGCTTAGTTTAGTACCAAAAAAGAAAAACCTCACAGTTTTATTAATCTGCTCTGTTTATATTATTTTGACTATGCTTAGATACACTGTTTGGTGGGAGTAATGTACTGCACAAAAAAAAAAATCCTTTCACATCCTCTTTCTTTTCCCTTTTTTTGTGCTTAGTATAGGAGAGTTGTCTAGCAGTTTTGTTTTATACACATGCTTCTCAAACCAGAGATGTATGCAGCAGCTTCCCTGTCTGTGCAAGTGGAATGCTCTGGGACAGTAAATTCTATAAAGGTATCCCCTGTAACTCACTGTAGGAAGCTTAACTTGCAGGAGTTGATGGCACTTCAGTCAGTTGCTTATAAATAAGTAAGTGTGAGTGTGTATTCTTCCAGAATATATGTATTTACTGTACATATGGTATCTATACAGCATATAATTTTGGGTAAATCAGATTTCTCCCTTCAGAGTAAACTTTGGGTGACAGCCAAGGTGTGCAGTCATTTTTATGTTGCTGATTTAACCTCGTTAAGGGGAAAGAGCCTGTGCTGCTGTCAGTTTTCCTCTGCTGTTGTGTACGCCTGCCAGGGTCTCCAAGTCCAGCTTCATGTCTTGTTGATCCAGAATGTGTACAGCATGTGTTCTGTCTACTGTACACGTTAATTTATCTCCCTGTGTGTACTTCACTGCTGGAGCAGCATCCTCAACTAGCTTTGAATGGGTGACTCTTCTATACCGTCTGCTTTGAGTAGGAGTGAGTGTGCACCAAGAAGGGAGAGGAACTGGCTACAAAGATGGGCACTCGTCCCCCTACCCCCAAGCATAATAATAAAAAGAATATGGACTGAAGCCAAGTGTATTTTGTACCAAATTCACTTCCTCTGCAGAACATAGTTCAATGAAAAACATCTGGAGTAGCTTGTTGAGTTGATTTTGTTCTGCGCTTTGTCCTGGTAATGGATTTGTTTTCAGAACTGAGCATTCTGCATGTTTTTTGGTGGATGCTAGTAGGCTTGGAAATATCGCAGCATGTGGAAGCCAGTAAAACATGAATTCCATTTGTTTTCCTTGGCTTCTGTGTGTCATGATGTGTTCAAGATGATAGGGCCTGGAAAACTGTAAATTTTAGTTAGGTCTCAAGTATGAATCCTGAGCCTTGTCTTCATGTTGCAGAGGAGGTGTGGTAGTTGGAGGAAGCTGTTCACTCTGTTCCTGAGGGTGTACTGAGCAGCCTATGTTTTGTTTACGTTAGAGGTATGCTGACAAAGCTGTTGGCTCTAATGCTGGACTTAATAGTTTTGTTTGGGTTCACAGCTGTGTCTCGCTGGCCTTTCACTCTGCCTGCCTGCAACTCTTCACAGAATTATATACTGCAGCAGCAAATCCCACTCCAGTAGTGCTGCTGAAGCCAGGATTCTGGTGTATTTCTCTGTTGTCCACAGAGTTTGCCAGGCGGGTTGAGAAGATGGAGATAAGTGGATGGGCATCTGTGTTCTCTCATTTTTTTGTGACCATTTAAGGAGCTGTGAGCTGAAATGAGCCTTATGACTGTTTTTCCTTCTGCCTTGTTCTTGAGCAATTAGGAGTGGGGAGCTGAAGATGGGGATCCTTTACCTTGTTCAATCAAGATACGTTGTTCAGAAAAACAAAAAAAAAAGAAGAAAAAATAAAATTTAAGATCTGGGAAGGTGAAGTTTTCATAATGAATATGGAATAGAAACCACTGAAATGTGTGACTTCACATCTTAAAAGATATGTTAAAAATTCAAACACTAGTTGCTTGTGTTCTAATGTTTGTATTCTAAGAAAGGCTGCAGTGGTAAGGGATTGAGGGATTGTGTTCCTGTTGCTGCAGTGGAACCAAATCTCTGTCCTGTGCAGTGCAGAGTGCTGCTCTTCAGGACCATGCTTGTGCAAAGCATGGCATCTGTGGGGAGTTCTTTGATAAGCTAATGTCAGAGAGATAAGGAAAATTGTTAGAGAGGACTACTGGCTTTTTAGGTACTGATGCACATATTTGCTACCTTCAAATTTTGTTTGAACAAAGAACAGTTCATGGGGGAATTCTGTGTCACTTTTCTCTTTAGTAATATTTTATTTAGCAAAGTAAGTTCTTTTAACTAGGGTAAAAATGTTGCTCCATCAGCCTTTTCTGTGAGTCATTTGATACTATTTGAATATGAACACTTAGTGGTCTAGTCAGCAGGTCAGATAAAAGCAGAGATTTTCCAATCTACATATGGGGACCTCAGTGCAATTCTGATTGAGGTGACAGATGAGATATGCAAGTCTGTATCTTTGAGTGGTGGTCACAAGTCACTGCTTACAGTTCGCTGTTTTGGAGTCTATAGGATTTCCCAACATCCAAGTAGATAGGAATTTGGTATTACAGAGAAGAAGGCTGTGGTGTTGCCAGTGAAACTACATTGTGAATAGCTTTCACTTAACCAGGCACTTTGAGTAAGGTATGTTATCCAGCTCACCCTGGTTGACTGGCTGCTTGGGATAGTCTTTAGACTTTGGACACTGGAGGAACTTCAGAGCCTGCTTGTTAATTTGTGAGTACTTGGTCTCTTCAGAAGAGCAGCTTAAGTTCACTCACTTCTGTTTCTTTTTGGGTGATAAATGAAATCTCTTTGGGGGACTGAGACAGAGAAAATGGAGAGACATTTGGGTTCACAATCTTGGCTGTTGAAGTTCAGCACCTAAATCTAATACCTGGGATTCTCTTCTGAGTTTCGTACAGGGAGTTCTTCCTGCCAGCCTATGAGGTCATATGTATTGCAGTGAACTTTGGTCTAAATCTGCTCTGGTCATGTGTAGAGTAATCTGAACCGTGACTTCTGGTCAATCTGGCAAGTCTGTCAGCCTGCAGTGAGACTGAGCTCTTCAACACATTCTCCAGGTTTCATTGCCCCACTGCTACACAGCACATGCAGGGTGGTTAAAGGTTGACTTTCCTGCTGTCTCTGCAGGCAGGTAAAAGGCAAGGGAGCACAGTTTCCCAGCTGTATGTTGCAAACAGAATGGTTTGGCTGGCTGATTAGAATGGTAGGTGGTAGGGCAATGACACAGGTCCTTCTTGCTTCCTTGTGCAAATGACATTGGTTCTGATCTTCTGTATTCTGAGGAGTCTGCCTGCCCTCAACACTGTCACTTTCTCCACCCCTGCCTGAGTACAACCCTTGTTCTTCGTTGCCCACTTCACAGGCTCTACTAAAGCATACTGAGTGCAGGCTGTGCAAAAGCCCTGTGAAACTTGAGGTCTGCAGTCCTGCAATGCCTTCTAGATTTACTTTTTTACCTACTATAGCTGCAGTTACCACTTACAGATGATTGTAATGCAAAGATGTCACTACATTTTAATGGCCATTCAGCTGGCATTACTTGGAAAAACCCCAGTGCTGAAGTGAGATGGCACCAATTTGTACCAAGTGTGATCCAAGCGTGATTTGGCCACTATGCTCACCCTGGCTTTGAGCTGGAAGCTGTGTGAAGCGTGTTCTTTCCAGATGGCAAAGTGTGGCATTTCTCCGTATCATTAGCTTAGTAGGTCTAGTGGGTAGAGCTCTGTTTACAATAGCTGGAAATTTATGTGGAGAAGATAGGTTCAAAAGGTCTGCAAATACTGAAGTAGAGCTTGAGTAATGGCCCCTTGTGGTTTTCCTGTGTAATGGCACTATGTTTTTCCAGGTATTTAAACTGTGGGGAAAAATAGATGTCAGGCTATTGTTTTTAAAATTTCTTTCAAGCATAAATTTTGAGTTTGCTCAGAAAAATAAATTATTTTTCAGAAGCTTAGGTTTTAGAAAATGCTTGAAAAAGATGTGCTATAGAAATACAATTTCAAAATGTGATGGTAATAAAGTATGCCTTATTTCTTAGACTTACATAAACATTTATCTACTTCCTTGATTTTTATATGCCAGCTTGTTTTTCCACAAGGAGCCTCTCTTAATGTGACTAGGGGTTAATACTGTTCTGTCTTATCAAGCCTCAGTAATTACCTACTTCGACAACTAATGCAGCAGCTTGCCCCAGTTTGGGTGAATATTTAATCACACTGCTAACCATAGGTCTATAGTAAATCCCACTGCTGTTACAGGGGTTTGTACCCCTTGTGAACATCACTTTGTATTATTTGGAGTTAGAGTTCTTGTACTTCTGCATATGTTTTTCCGAGGTTGGGTATTGCCTCTTCAGACAGTACATTGCTGTTTTGGCCTGAGGAATTTTATAAAAGCACATGATATTAAGCACAAGATGAATACTCTGAAGGAGGAAGACTTTTTTTTTTCCCCCCTGTAGTACTGTAATGTTTCCTGTAATGAATCTGCTTACCTGGCTGTTAAAGAAATGATATGTGCTGCGACTCACGACTTATTTTTGGCACAGGCACAGAATGGTTATGGGCATTGGCCACACACTGACATGTGAATTGGCATTCTGGCACCCTTTGGCTGTTTTTGCAGCTGCAACGAGACCTAAACTTTATCCCAGAAGGGGCAGTTACAGCCACTGGATTTGTAAGGGAGCCCTGTTGCATGTTTGCAGACAGACTGAAGTTTCCCTCCTCCGTGTAGCTTCATGGTAGGAGTAACAGACAGGAGGACAAGCCATTACAGCAGTATCACAGAACATGCTGAGTTGGAAGGGACCCATCAGGACCATTGAGTCCAACTCCTGGTCCTGCATGGGACACCCCAAGAGTCACACCATGTGCCTGAGAGCCTTGCCCAAATGCTTCTTGAACTCTGTCAGGTTTGGTGCTATGACCCCTTCCCTGGGGATCCTGTTCCAGTGCCCAGCCACCCTCTGTGTTAAAAAAACCTTTTCCTGGTATCTGACCTAAATTTTCCCTGGCTCAGCTCCATGTTGTTTCTGTGAGTCCTGTCACAGGTCACCACAGAGAAGAGATCAGTGCCTGCCCCTCCTCTTCTCCTCATGAGGGAGGCTGTAGACTGCAATAAGGTCTCCCCTCAGTCTCCTCCAGGCTGAACAGACCAAGTAACCTCAGCCAGTCCTCACACAGCTTCCCCTCAAAGCCCTTAATCATCCTTGTGGCTCTCCTTTGGATACTTTCTAATAGTTCAATATCTTTTTGAGACTGCACACAGGATTTTCCATTCCTGGTCTGTACACATCTATGCATTCAGTGTTGCCTCGTCCCAGGTTGCAGAGTCCAGGAGTTGCCCTTGTTAGACTTCAAGCTGTTGGTGATTTTCCATCTCTCTAATTTGTTGAGGTCTCTTTGCAGGGTTTCTCTGCCCTTGAGTTGTGCCTCTTTAAAGTTTGCAACAGCATGCTGTTCTAATCTAATGTAACACTGCCTTTTGTATTTTGAGCTGGCTGGTGGAACGCGGTGTTTCCAAAAATTCAGAGGCCTAACTGTCTATTGCACCCTTTGATGCTATCTAGAAAAGGCACTCAACTTAAGCTATCAAAGTACTTTCTCCCAAGAGTATACAGATTTCAGTATTAAAGCCTTTTAGTTTGTGGTTTAGGGTTGACTAACAGCTAATTCTGGTAAACAAAAAAACCCAACCAAAAGCTCATATCCAGCACTGATGTCGTGGTACATTTCAGCTGCTCTACATATAGCTCAATGTCTTCAACAGATGTTTGCTTTCAAAAGGGCTGGCCAATGCAGAAATGTGTCCCTCATACTTGAAGATAATACTGCAAGCATGTGCCTAGATGGAGACTGTGGTGAAAGGGATCTTCTTACCCAGAAATCATACTTACAAGTATGTCTGCTTTGGGAAGTCATCTTGTAGTGAACGTGGAATATGCATTTGACATGGTGAAGTATGGCTGTGAAGTTGTTACATCCTGATCCTATTGAGCTTCCCAAGTAAATGTAGATTTTCCCCAAAGTTTTGACATTGAAGGCTGTTCAGTCTGTGTGTTAAGTACTCATGACTGCTTTTAGTTATGAAAATACCACTACTACACTTGTACATTAGACACCAAGGGACTTGCAGGAGAATTATTTTCTGTTCAGCCCTGTAACACCTCATTAGAGTGGGATTGTGGTCCTCAGACTACATGACAGTACATCCATTCTATTTCAGTGCCAAAAAGGACGAGAAAAAACTCCAGGCTATCTTACTGATAAGCTTCTGAAAGTACTACCTGACTTTTGGAGAAGTATTTCAACAAGTATTCCGGACCTATTAGTAAAATTTCCAAATAAAACCAGACATTCTTACACCAACAAAATGCATTGTCCACTTATTTAGTTCACTACCATCCTACAAGCAATATTCCTTGAAGTCTTACTACTGGAACTGATGTGTTTGCATGATTGCAGGACCACAGAGGCCAAGAAAATCACATCTTGCCCTTTCTGGGGTGCGTTTGAAAAGGGAAGGGGCAGGGAGAACAGGGTAGCTGGGCTGCTGCAGAGATAACATGCATAATCCTTCCAGGTTTGCCATGATTTGGTTATGGTCTGTCTGGGAGAGATCATTGCAGGTCCCATTTAGAAGTCTTTGATTATTTTGCTACCTTTACTATTAAAAAGCTAATTTTCTGTTATTTTCATAAAAAACTGACGAAGCAGCTTCTGCAGTGCCTTCTGTTCATACAAAGGCACATGGAACAACTGTCTTCTTATGGAGTCTGTATCCCACATCATTTTAAAAGAAGGTACCATAACTGGAGCAAAATTCAGGCAGCACACTCAGCATGATGTTGGTGCATAGTTTGTTGGGGTCAAAAGCCTCTTTCCTCTCTTCTGTTCCTCTGATCACATAATGCTGAGGGCACAGCAAGGCTGTCAGCTGAGAAAATAGAGGTTTTGTGCAAGGCCTCCCATATCTGTGAGGTCACTCGGCAGGTGACCTCTGAAATGGGAATAGGATCCAAGAAAGCAAATGGAGAGGTAGAAAAACCTGGCCTCACTGATTAGTTGGGAAGCAAGAGCTCAAACCTCAGGGGAAGGCCCCACAACTCTACTGCCCAGTGTTTTACCGGAATGTGAGAATGCTGATTTTGTTGGTCTTTCTTGGCATCTTCATATCAGCAGTCTTCTCTTCCTCTGCTTTCCCTTACTACAAAAAAAATCTGGCTTGGTATTAGGATAAAATTTTAATTTATGAACATTCACTAATTAGTCAGAAAGTCTGACAGCTTTTTTTAAATTTCCTTTTAAACAGCCCATGCATTTCCTTATCTCTGTAATAGAATTCTCATGCTGAAATAACCAGACACACAAAATGAGTCAGAAAATGAAGTGAAGCCTGCTTTTGGCTTTTTTTCATAAAAAGGAAGTTACTTCAATGTAGAGCATGACCAACTCCATCTAAGCACAGGAAGGGCAAGGGAGGCTATAGCCTCTCTAATTAGCTCAGAACTGCTGGTAGACTCCTCAAAGATGATTGGTGGAGCAGAGGTTAGCACCCAACGTGAGAGATAAGATTCTGAAATCTCGAAATTCTAGCAAAAGCAAGAATCTAACATTCTGTCTTAAATGTAATCCTCACCCCATGTTACTTGCACCTTTGCTAAAGAGATGGGAGAAGAGCTGGAGAAATATATCTAATCACTAGGATTTTTTTAAAGTTGTGTTTAGGTTTTCAGTAGATAGGATACCTAAACAGCAGGTCAGTCCTATTAGAGTACCAGAGACTGATATTAAAAAGAGTTCTAGTATGAAGGGGGTACATGGAAATTTTAAACAGGATTTAGTTTCTGAAGTGCCAAGAAGATGTAGCAAATTTTTGGGATTGTTAAAATCTCTCAGTGGTTCAGGATGCCCGTGGGATAACCAAGATGAGACCAGCGTGTGCAGTTTAACAGAACAGGGCTTTGAAATCCGCAGTGCTGGCTGGAGCTGTCCAAACAGTTGCAGTGTCAGGTGCAGCTGGGGCCGGTCATGGCAGTGGAAGGCAGTCTGTGAGGTGGTGCAAGATGTGTTTTTGCCATTTTGGAAGAATTTCCAAATAGCTGTCCAGCCTATGAAGCTGCTAGGATGCAGATGGTGCCTGCTGCCTTTGGTATTCACAGCATGAAAAATGCTGACTTGGAGTGAACAGAAAGTGCTAACAAGGTATGAGGGATGACAAGAAAGTGCTTGTGGGAGGGTGGCAGAACATGTTCCTAGTTTGTCAAAAAAGAAATTTTCACTTGTGAATGAAATAAATCTCTAATGGTGGAACAAGTTAATCATGTTGCAACGTATTTTAAAAAAAGTCCAAAGAGTTATCAAAATTAAGACAAAGATTCCTGGAACGAGGGCCAGTTTTTATTTGTGGAACTCTGAACACATAGCCACTTGTCAAAGCACAGCATGTAGTGGAAGAAACAAAACAGAGCCCAACACTTGTGTGTATGTGTATTTTCTTCTTTAAATAGAATGGTCACTCAGTGACCATTTTTGCTGTTCCAACTAAGCTTTTACTACTTTACCTATTCTATACACTGTGCCAGTCTTCTGTGGTATGTGGAAAGATGGGAGTAGTTTCAAAAGTGAACAGTTATTTGTCCATGTC
This sequence comes from Thryothorus ludovicianus, assembly GCA_013397245.1. Lineage (NCBI taxonomy): Eukaryota > Metazoa > Chordata > Aves > Passeriformes > Certhiidae > Thryothorus > Thryothorus ludovicianus. Next base: position 1,203,131 of record VZTB01008017.1, on the reverse strand, counting down.
TATTAAATTGTCAAATAAATTGCAAGACTTTTTATGCCTGAGTTACAGTAATTAATGGATGTGTGTCAGCCTGATACTACTGCCAAAAATAGTATGAAGTTTCTGAGAGTGTACGTACATCCCCAATTTAGTGTTTTACCAGGGATTTGCGTCAGCTCCAAAGCATCTAAATACAGAGTTGCTGTTTAGTCTGTTCTTTAACTTATCAATTCTTCTGTTAGTGCCAGCGGTTCTGAAAAATAAGAGTGATTTTATTCAAGTCTGGCGAAGTCTCTTTGATAAAAAATTGTACAAGTTTGGTGTATTAAATATTAAAAAGAAAAAACCACCAAAAAACCACAAAGCACACACGCTCCAAATGTAAAAAACTCCAATCTCAATCTTGCTCTTAGGTTAAAAATTCATTTTAGATTGAAAAAATGTGATATGATTGGATTTTCAACAGCGTTTGGGATCAACAGACTTCAATTCTTGCAGTTAAGAATGGATTTATCAAAAATACTCATTCGTAGAAAGGTAGTTAATGGCAGTACTTTCCAAGTTAACTAGTCTAACTAGTTTTAAGGACTTGCAGTAAAGGCACGGTGTGGCACGATGTGACCTATCGCCAAAGACAGTGTCCTAAATATTTATTTTTTTGCTTTGACGCTCCTCTGATTCACTTCTGCCTTGCTGAGTGGATGGTGTTGGTAATACACTTCCACAGGCAAGCTAAAAGGAAAATGAGGATAAATATTTTCTTTGAAAAATTTCAGGGCATAAATTTAGTCAGGAGTGCCCTTTATCTTTGAAAGAAAGCTAAGCATTCACACAAATACATGAGGCTTCAAAATCAAGAATTTGGGAAATATGTATAGCTTGTGTCACCAGTCTTGCTGATGCAGATGAAAACAAAGTTTTGAGTTGGCTTTGCTTCTTTTTCCTTTTGAATTATTTATAAAGTTAGATCTGATGATGGTTTTGCAGTCTGTGTTTGTAGTAGATGTCTGTACATTCTGCTGGCACCATCATTAAACAATGAATTGTATTATCTGGCACACCAAGCTCTGAAGTTTTAAATTATTCAAAAATGTTTTTGTTGTGAGCTGGCACATTCTCATTAGCATGTATCTGGTCAGCCAGGCTGAATCAGTCATGCAGAGAAAATTTGTGAAATGCCAGGCTTGTCACCTTCTGTTAACTCGGGAAAGAAGCTTGGCCTGAAACAAGTCCTGACTGGGAAGGGTGTGGACAGTGTTGATAGCAGATGGTGCCCACGCCCTTACCTCTGAAGGAACTTGGTTGAGGGGCCAGGCTGAAGGGCAAGGACGTGCTTAGGACATGAGTGTTCCTCCTTCGAATATGCAGAGGTAAAGAAGGAAGAACTTATTGCCTTGTATTGTTGAAGAATTCAAATCTCCAAAGTTCAGCGATGTAGGCACCTGTCACTGACTGGTTGAATGCAGTGCTGCTGTGGAGAAGTTGTGGGCACTACTGAGATACATGTACCTAATTCCTCCTTAAAATAATTTCCTGGAATTTAAGAGAATATTGCCTAGTTTTTTTATTTCTTTAAATATGAAGAAAAAAAAAAAGTCCTTTTTATTCTCAGAACTTCTATCTAAAGCAAGTATTAACGTGTTTGTTTTTGGCAAGGGAACAAGAGCTCAGTAGCCAAGTCTAACTTTAATTTGCATGAAAATTGGAGACATCACAAAGAGGAAACAAACAGCAAAGCTCTTTTGCTTTGATGCTGGCTTCCATGATGTGTAGGAGTATTGATATATTTGGTATATAGGATGAAATTTTGGTTATTTAGAAATCAAAAAGCGTTTTTACAATGATATAAAGATGGGGGGAATCAGAATTTCATCCCAGAGATTACTGTCTCCAAGACTTCCAAGAATTGTAACTAAAATGAGTTGTAAGGATGATGAGTGAATGGTGTTTGTGTAAGACATGTAAGAATAAGACAGAATTGTGCTTTTTACATGGTATTTTGGTCTGCTGTGAGGGAAATGGTGAAGGTCAGATTTTTTTTTTATACCACATCCTTTTTTTTTTCTGCTTCAGACTTGGTAAGGCTACACCTGCAAATAACTGAGACTTAATGCAAGTTTGATGGCTGACTCTGACAGAGCTTGATGTTTTATCAGCAAATTAAAGCATGAAATTTAATCTTTATTTTCCTTCAGCAAATAATATTTCTGCATTGCAGAGTTGTGGCAGCTGCCCACAAATGAATCTTTGGTCTGTTGTCTAGACTTTGCTTAAGTTTTCTTTCAGGTTACATGGGGAGCAGTTAAATGCTTTTTTCCTAGAGCAGTATCAGGGGGCTATAGTAATCTTTTTCAGGACCCTGATTAGTATCACAGGAGACTGAAAGCTATGTCAAAGAAGCCAAGAAATTTTTTAGGGGTGGTCTCTGTGGGTAGGGGGTCAGGTCAGTTGTTCAAAGGTGATAGAAAATCCATGGAAAGCAAAGCAGAAGGGCTAAAGACTGTATATCCATGAAAGGGAATGGCTTTGCAACTGGCAAAGAATGGAAACCCAGCTTGAATTTCTCCCCCAAGATTCTTGTTTCTGCTGCTTATTCATTGATTATAATACTGTAAATAAATGGAATGGTACAAAAGAAACAGCCAACTTTATACTTACACACTTCTCTTTACGTTTGATATGGCCTTGTGGGATTTTAGACTTTGACTAATTTCATGGATCAGCTAGCAATTTTATGTATGTTAATACCCATATTACTATTATTTTTCTAAAAAAAAGAATTCAGGTTATTTTGCTGAGCCAACCTTAAGTGCTTTTTTTTCTGTACCCAGAATAGAGAAGTCATCCCTTCTCAGACACTGCAGATGATTGCTAGAGAGTATTTCAGATGGCAATCTTCCTGAATTGAAAAGAGGAATAAAATTCCATAATGGTGGTTTGGCAGTCTGAGGTAGCTTCAAATGTCAGCTGCCAAAATGAAATGGATTTTTAATAGGAAGAGAAAAACTGAAGGCAGAAATTAGCAGAAAACATGTATTGTTAGATGTCTACACCAGAAAATGGGACCTTGATGATCATAACTGGATTTGAAAGTAATTATTGCTACCCTGACTGACAATACTCATAAATGGAATAGCATCAATATTGTTTCAGTCACTCCAGCTTAATATAACAGTGCACGTATTTAAAGCCATAGATCGGTGTTGTGGGCCACTGTTAAGTATCTGAACAACACAGTCTGTCTGTCTTGTAGTGATTTTTATACAGAATCCTGAAGAACTGATCACCTACTACAGCTCCATTACCTTTAAATTAAGTCAGTGCTGCCAGATGAACTAGCAAACGACTTAAAATAAAAAATCACATAGGTTCTTGCATTTTTATCATCCCACTCTCTGCCCTACTTTGAAGATCTAGGAGCAGAACTGTGAACTATGTCAAGGCTGAAAATGGCTATTCAGCTGGTGGGTGGAGAGAGTGGTGTACCCAGTCTGTCCTAGGAGAGAGATTAATATTTTTCTAGAGCATAATGAGATTTAACTTCACATGCAGTAAATGCTGTCAGCCTTTTTGCAGCTCTGTAGAATGCTTCCATAGCATCTGGACATTGAGGAAAGCCTAGAGCAGGTACCTACCTGTTATGGTGAGTGGCCAGTTTGGTTTCTGAGAGCTAAAAAACCATGTTCAGGGTAGATTCCAAGGCGTTTTAAATCAGAGTCTGTAAGAAGTTATGGGTGCATTTGTTTCATTGTACATATGATTACTGGTAATATCTAGTGCTGCTTCTTTCAGAGAAGCATGAAATTTGTAAAATAGATGTGTGAGTACTAATACAGGATAAGGATTAGGCTAAAAATCAATATTGTGGTTGAACTAAGTAGTTGAAGTACTTAAAAAAGGAGGTATGTTACCATTATGAAAATGTCATGGGTGGCTAAATCTTTATTGGATATGGGAGTACATAAATCAGAAGACTCTTTTGACCTTTAGTTTGGTTTTAGACCTTTTTGTTATATTAAGAATAAATATATTAACAATATAGGGAGACTAAAGAAGAGAGAACACGTTTTGCTACATAAAATAACATGACTTTTTCATTTAAACATCAATCATTCTCAGTGCATTAACTAGATTTTATCAGATTGTTTGACCTTTCCTGTCAAGGGAGTAAATGTAATTTTACTTCTCTATAATGAAAATAACATCAGGAAATATATGCAAGAATGCTTGTTTAATTTCCTTTTCCCTGCATTCTTTCTCTGGAAAGCTGTGAACAGTCGTTTCAGTCCTATCAAGCATATTTTGCTTGGTCTTGACTTTAAAATATGAACACATTTGGTTTTACTTCAGGATAAAAAAAATAAGTTGGTTTTAAATGAGGTAAACAAATTTCTGTCTTTCATTGTTCAGGGAATGGAGCTAAACTACTGCTTAGTCTTATGATTAGTGTTTATAGATTTATGTGTATGTCCGTATAGGCATTTTATCTTTAACACATTAATATGAACAAGAGAAACTAATTTACATAATGGTACATTTAACTAAGTGATGAATCTGTGTTCTAGAACTAAGTTTCTGTTCCTGCAGAGGAATAGATGTGAGAGAACACGAGAGCAATCTGAGAGAAGATGAGGATATTTGTCTCAGAGCAATTGAGCAAATCCTAAAATAAAGCTATAATTAAAACAAACGGGGAGAATCCTGAAACAGTTTCAGACTCTTCAGAGAAGTGAAACAGGGAATCTAGAAGATGAGACACTTTTGAAGTGGACATATAGCTAATACTAAATCTAGCTAGTGATGATGAGAAGCAAACGTGTTACCATGTCCTGATGGTGCATGGCCCATCAAGAGTGGAAGCAGTGAAAATGATCCACTGCACCTTTCTTCCCAAACACTTTTCTTGGAGAGTGGCACATGCAGTACCAGCCAGTTACCAGGGAAGGCAGAATGTCTGTTCATTGAACATGCTGTAGATGTATACTGGGCAACTTCTGGTGTTAGCAGGTAAATGAAAAGTACAGAGAGAACAATTCAGATTTTGAAAGAATGTTTTGCTCTGATGTAAAGTGAGCATGTTGTAAATATATGTTTGACATGGTGATTTAGTATTAGCTGGCAAATATATGGTGCAGAGGAGACTTAACAGCTGCTTAATGGACAAATGTAATGGATCCAACAGATCGTATGACTAAGAAAAACATAAGAAAATGAACAATTAATGTTCTCTCAAATGCATCAAGGGATCAAATAATATCAGTAAAACCACAGAAGTTGTATTATTAATCGTGGTGAGTTAGTGAAATCCCCGCATAGCCACACTCTCCATGCACCAATTGGATGGGAAAACCAGGAAACAAACAGAAATCAGAAAACTTGTGATTCAAGATAAAAGCTGGATGATCTCTTACTGATTACCTTTATGAGTGAAAAAGGACTTACCTTGGGGATAATTAACTGGCTGCCAATTAAATTTGATTGGGGTAGTAAGAATCAGAAAAATATTAGCCATTTCTTCCTGTTCCCTGATTCAAACAACTTCAGTCCTTTACTCCACATTCCTCTGCCTGGCCTAAGTGACACAGTGGGATTTAGGAGAGGATACAATCACCACACAGCAATTCTCTCTTGTTCCTTCTCTCACACTTTTCTGCAGTTCCAGAATAGATCCTCTCCAGAGGCCATTTCCTTCAGGAAATACCTGCCTGCTCCTGGCACAGGGCTCCTCTATGGGCTGCTGTGTAGGCATCAGCTCTGATCCCTGTGGCACCTCCTCCTGTTACCCTGGCCTCTGCTCAATCCTGTGTAGTTGCCTTAGTCCATTGTATTTGGACTCGATGATGTCAGAGGTCTTTTACACCAACCTGATTGGTTCTGTGAAATTGTCTTCTGGAAAACTGGAAGGAAATAGGCAGTAGGGAATATAGTTGTCTTCAGTACTTTTTTTGGTATTGTTAGTGTACACCTATTTTGTGGGTGAGTCATAAAGGGTAAAGGAAGAGGGTTTTTTTGTGTCGAGGGGTCAGAATTTTGTTGTTGAACATCTGTTATAAAGTAAGTGGTTTTAGCATTGTATTACTCGTAGCTTTACTGTTTTACTCATGACAGAAGAATTCATAACTCAGGAAAAGTGTTCCACCTTAAGAAAGTTACGTGGCCTTACAGACCCTCATGCATGAACCGACAAGAGTGAAAACACTGATTTGTAGGGACTCACTATTTTATTCTGCTTGTCACTCGAGACCATAATGCTCCAGACACTGCACAAAACTTTAAGAAATATTATTGTCATTTTGAGGATCGCTCGGCTTCTAAGCTGCGCTTTACGGATAAGTTTACAGTGCCCGATGATTGCTTACATGGCAGCATGTTTCTGAAAAAGCTCTGATTTATGGACTTTGTTTTTACTTTTCTGTAGATACCAAGCTGGAGGCAACGTGTAGGTGGTCTGGCTTTGGAAGACACAGGAAGTATTTGTTGTTGTCCTGATCTCTCTTGCCCCAGTAGGGCACAACCTTTATAGACCAGGAACCTGCCAGGTATAAACATCCCCAGGCAGGCTGCTGAACTTTGCAGGGCTCATTCTTGCTTCTTCATGTCAATAAACTAAAAGGTTACAACACCATATGATCTCAGTCAGCTTTCCTGAGCCTCATCACTCTATAGACCTGCATGTCCTCTCTACATCTGTACAATTTATTGGCTCTGAGAAAAGAGAATGAGGATTACGTAGTGGTAGAGACAGAAAAAGATCTTCCACAAGAGCTTCAAAGAGAGTATTTAGTTGTATATCTTTTGTTGTGTTTTAATTCACAATGGAGTAATCACATTTGTAGTTCTAGATGAGTGTCTATTAAGCCTTTATATGATATAATGGAATTATATGTAGTTAATGTTACAAAACCTCCTAGAATTTCTGGGATGTTTTTTGATACTCTCAAGGTTGGAATAGGACTGTTTCTTGTGTCTGGCTATAATTTATAAATTAATTCAAGAAAGGGAATAGGAGTCTTTACATTCTTCTCTGACTAAGGGTTCCTCAGGGTTTGAGACTCTTCTACACAGATGAAAATCCTGGACAGTTTATGGTCCATGAACAGTCATCCACATCTCAAGAAGCTACAGATTGTAACCATCCCTCTCTTCTGCTGTGGATATAGATTTGTCAGACAGAGAAAACATTGTTTTCCTTATAATCCTGCAGAAGCAGTTAATATGGACTTTTTTGTGAAATGTGGATATAGTAGAGGGCAGTGTTCTACCAAGAGAGTATTTGTGGCTGGAGTTTTATCATCCCTGTTTTCAGGATTAATTTAGACCTAAAAGTTTTTCCAACAGAAGTAGAATATGTTCAGTAAATTGAGTCTTCAGTGTTTGTCTCTGCCTGATAGATGGTACATGGTTTGTATTCCTTAGTTAGCGTGACGTTGGTAACTCCAAGGGCCAAGCAGTAAACTGATAGTAAATCAGTGCAGTCTGTTGTCTGATGTGCATTGAGAAGAGATAACTGAATTTGAAAGATCACTGTACCAATTTCCCCTTCCCTTTGTCCACAAGTTCTGCTCTGATTAGATAGACACTTCTGTCCCTGCTGTGCTACAACCAAAAAGACCCAAATAAATTCAAGAGGTCAAGCACATTGGTAAACTAGAGCATAGTAATTCAGCTGAGAGCCAGAAACAGAAAGGATAACAGAATTACAGTGAGCATGCTTATGATACTCTACTGTTTCTGACTTCAGAGTCAAAAACCAAGGCAAAAAAATAGTCTGTCATTCAGTGAGAAAGGTGTGTCTGGTAGGAACTAAAGAAATGCATTGCAACAAGATTGGCAAAAAAGATGCTAATGAATTACAGCTGTATCTGAAAGAAAATCTTTCAGGTTTTGAAAATCAGCTAGTGATGGATGGATGGAGGCTGTGGCAATTGACATAGTGGTGGTGCCAAGTGAAACACATTTGTTACCAACAGGGAATAAAATATATGCTACTGAAACTCTTTAGCACAGCTTGGAACTTAATATAAATAAAGTGTATGTTAGAATTATGCCAGCAGTCATTCCCAAGAAACAATTTCACTCTCTTTGATTATTTTTTGCCCCCTCCCTTCTGCATCAATTTGTGCATACATAGGCTTTTGTATTATATTTTAATAAAGCATTAGGGTCAGATTTACTACTTCTCACATCCAGGCTGAGGAGGCACTGCATCCAGGGATATGTCAGACATGCAAGCTCTCTTGAAGTGTAAAAAGTCCCCATCCAGTTGGTTGTGGATAATCATTAGTAGTCCAAATAATTTCTTTTTTGGTAGCGTAGAAGTGCCTAGAAACTTTAGTTATAGGCTGGCAGAATTCTTGTCAGTCATGATATGAACATGGCATAAGAAAATGGTAGTTGTCCTAGAGAGTTCACAGCGTAATCTTCCATCTGGTTGTATTCTTTTTGCTAGATTTTGCTCTTCTTTATTATATTTTGCAGAATTCTTCTCCCCCCTGCCCCTCCCAATCAGAATAGTATTAAAAGAGAATAAACAATCTAGGGCTGCCAGACATTGTATTTCATCACCGTTTCACACAAATTTGAATTTCACTCCTGGTTGGTGCACTGTGATTTGAAAAGATGAATATAGCAGGCTTAAATCAATTAAGTAACATGCCCGGTCCTCTAGGGTTTTGGAGAGGGAGAAATAGTAGACAGAAAGGAAGAGTAAGTATTTTTTTTTCCTCCTGTACTACTTTATTGCTCGTTTAAGAGAGAAAATGTATATGTAATTGAAGGAGTAAAAGTCTGACTTCAGCTCTTTAATAATACATTGAATTTTTAAAATGCTGTTAAAATTCAGGTTATGTGCCTTATTTGCTGTGAAAAATGTAAAAATTAGGACCAGAACCAGAGCAATGATTATGGCAGTTTCAGAAGCTTTTAAAATCTTATTCTCTGGTTGGACTCAATGTGCCCAGCAGCTGAGACTGCTTTCTGTTGGTGAACCAGTCAAATTTGAGTGGATTGATAAAACTCTTGATTAAGTACTGCTCTGCCATCCAGCAGGTAAATTTTCATGTGGAATGCTGTCTAAACTGTCTACTAAAGGCTATAAAAATGGTACCAGTCTATTTTCTCCAACAAATCCCTTAGCATTATGAATGGGTCTTATGCTCAGCAGACTTTTGAAGCAAATCTCTAATAGATAGATTGAAGCATTTGAAGACGTATGACTGAGCCTATTCTGCAAGAAATCTTTGTATTCTTTAGGCTTTACTTTTAGTTTCAAGAGGCTTATTTACTGATTGCTCATTTACGTCTGTCAAAGTACTGCATGGGTATTGATTGCTGTAGTAATACAAATTATCTCATTTTTTCTAGAATTTACTTTGGCAGGCAAATATAAAGTGATGTCCTTTTTAAAAAAATGAACATGTTAGATAACTATATGAATGTAGAACTGGATATTGTGTTGGTTCTGTGGAAATGCTGCAGGCATAACACATTCAGCATATTTGACCTGTCTAATGGAAGTGACCTTAAAGCAGTTGGAAAATTAAAAGTGAGATCTCAGTTCTTGGGGGAGATACAGAGAATGATGGTGAGTGTCACTGGTGTGATTAAACAAATATATCTTTCGTAAGATTTGTATGAAGTTATGGGGCTGTGAGAATTTGTATTGCTGTGACTGAGAACACTCGTGGGAGGTTGGAAGTTCTTAGATACTTGAAGAATTTTAATTTGATACAGTATTTCTGTTATTTTAAAGGTAAAAATATAAAGGGGTGGAGGGTGATTTTAGCCAGATGCCAGCTTAGATGGTTGCAAGCTCTGAGTAGTGTCTGCGTATCAGCAGTGCATGGGGTGTTTTGTTCCTAAAACTTGGTGGGGGTTGGGAAGGAAGTACATGATACAGGGAAGAGAATGGGTTTATAGCCATTTTCTGCCAGTGTTTGTCCTTCGTGGTAATTGTTAAATGTCTCTGCTGCCATATTGATAGAACTGAGCTGACTCACAAAATGAGCTGTAAATGCTCCACCTAGAAGAGTTACAGGGGAAAGAGGAATAAAACATGTAATTTCATAAAATGTTTTTCAATGTTTTATGAAAAATGAGAACTAGCTGATGGTACTAGTGAAAGTAGAGCAGGATGTGTTTTCTGCTACCTCCAGTCCTTCTGTTATGGCCTGAGGAGAAAAATTCAGAAGCTTTTAGGACTTTGGAATGGGGAGCAGGAACTCAATCCACCAAAACGAAGAAACCAGGTGGCTGAAAAACAGTACTGAGTAATGACTCATAGCAGTTGAAAACAATTCTGACATTCTTTTTCCCTCTGAAGCCAGTTTTTATGGAGAAGTTCTAATCCAATATGTAAGCCAAATCATATAGACAGGTTTGGAAGTACACATATGAGAAAGCAGAAAATGTCAGGAGTTTAAACTTTTATAAAGGCTGACAAGATAGAGAAGGGAGAACAGTTGATAAGGGCAGCAGTCTTAAAGAGGAACCTTTTAAGCAAAGATTGCCTGAAGATAGTCCAGAGATAAAAACCTGATTTTTAAGAAAATTGTGTAATGAATAAATCTTTCTAAAAGGAAATGTCTGTTTTTGACTGTATATAAGAGCAAGTAAACATTTGCACTTTAATATTTTAATTTTCAGTTTGAGTGATTATGCATAAAGACACTACAATTGCATTAACATTTTATGGGTTCAGATTTCTAAATGTCACTTTCCTTTCCAAAGAACTTCTTATTAATTGCTTTTAGTTAGAAGACTGTAAGATGTATCTCCTGACACTACCTGCAAGTATCACTCGAGATTAAATGAAACTAAAAAATAAGATGGATAAACTATTTTTTATAGTACATAGCATTTTCAACCTTTGTCCCAGCCAGGTCTGTCCTGAGTGATCAGTTAACCTTTGCTTTTGTAGACAGCTTAGCATTTTACTGTAAGAATTTAATCACTGGCCTCATAGGAAATGAAGTACTGAATTCCTGGACTGAATGCAGTATTTCGTGATTCCATGTTCTCACTTTTGCAGTGTATGGATTCTCCATTAAACTCTCCAGGTAACCTTTTTTAAATTAAGTTGTGCAATTGCTAACTCAGTTATCTCCATGGATATATGCAGAAGGATATTACTGATGGCCTCTCTGGCTTAAAAAAAAGGTGGAAAAATTATTTGACTCTTAGGTAAGTGCCCAATCGTAGTAATTTCTCCAACAGTTCCAGAGATTTTCTGCCTAGTACTTCTGGCACTTTTAACTTTTTTAATTGTTCTCTAGGGATATATCCCCTAGATATTTGCATATGGCCATTAAGTTGACTGTGGGACTCTTGCTGTAGGATATGCTTTCTGACAACAGTTACATTGTTCCGTAAATGGCAGAATCCCTGACCTTATCCTGGGCTATGAAACCATTTAATTTGCAGTCATCCTGTGAGCCCGTGTTCCCTGAAGGCTGACAGGTGCTCTGCTCACCCTCCTTGCTGAAAAATATACTGAAGTAATTGTAAACAGAAATGTATCAGACATGATTCTGAAGTCAGTTGCACTGAAATAGAGCAGATGTGAAGTACAGCCCCTCATGCAAATTCAGTGCCCCATGGTTTCAGATTAGAGGAGTTAGGCGTCTCCTATTCATCAAATTACAGAACTTCTACAGTTAATTGCAATTATCTGTGATGTTAACTTTTGGTGACTAGGAAAAAACCAGTGTCTTACTGTCTTTATCTGTTAAGTTTGCCATCCCTTCCCAGATTAGAGGAGTTATGAAAGGGAACAGGGTGGTTTGCCGGCAAACTTTCACATAATGGTAACATTAGCAGTGTCCTGTCAAGAAGTTACTGACTGCTTTCTTGGGTTGTGAAGTTGTGAACAACAATATATATAAACTTTGCCTGTGTTGTGTTAGAATAACAGTTGATAATTCGTAATGCTGAATTGCCCGATTTTTGGCATAGCAAACATTTTGGGCTGACAGAGCAGATTGCAAATGTCTTCAAAACAGTAAGAGGCAATTGTCTCATTCGACAACAACTTGAGGAAGCATGCTTAATTATCTAACAATTACAGCTTGTTAATGATCTCTTTTTCTGAAACATCTTCCTTGAAATTCAAGTTTTTGCAAGCAATACTGGGATGCCACAAGCAAAGCTCACTAGCTGGAGCCCAAAGTTCAGAATAACAGAAAGTTATAAAAGTCACCTTTGCTTTGCAGGTGGATTGTGTTTTAATTATGTAGTTTCATAATGTATACTTTCATTCAAAAAGTTTAATTTTAGTTCCTGAAATACTGGGAGAAATTTTTCCATGTAATTCCCAATTTGAACAAAGAAGATTAGAAGTTGAAAAGATATCTCATATCTACAGGTAATAAAGCTAAGTATTTGGGGCCTGAGAGTTTTTTGATTGAGCAATTACTCATTTGGCCTAGCCTGAGAAAGCCATTAATCATACTGACCATTTTACAGTGTCCCCTTTCCTTTATGGGCTGGACTGCAGAGGTCATCAACTCTTCATTCAGATCAGTGGAAAGGCCACAAGGCTCCTCTTGCTTCACTACTGGCCCAGAGTGCAAGTTGACACTGGGTTAACAAATGACCACTCTTCTCCTAATTATAGGAAATGTGGCCAGATTGTGCCAATGGACAGGGTTCAGACTTACAGGAACATACAGACCACAGGTGGGACCTGTGGTTAAAAGCTAAAACAGCTTTAATGTAAGCTGAACGAGTTTCACTCTCACCTGATTGAACTTAGGGTTTCTTAAATTATTCTGAAATATTCTTTGGTAGTTGCTTCATGTTTGGTATAAATATGGTGTGGGGAGAAAATACCCATAATTCAAACTGCTCATAGTTTTGGTTTTTAGTTTGTTTTGAGACTCTGACCCCTTGAAGATTTAAATATAATTATTTATAAATTTTGCTAAATCATGCCATTAACAACACTTGGTTTTACACATTTACGCTACCTGTGTAGTCAGATGTGGTGTATTCATCCTAATATCTTTATGACAATGTTTGGTTCCAGTAATAGACCTTGAAAGAGTATATTAACCACACAATATTGTTGAGCATACAAAGGCTAAATTGTATAAGCGTGCTTTGAAAGAAAAAATCTAAGCACTTGTTTAGTTGCTTGTATCTGAGATGTGTGAGTTCATATTGGTTTTGTTTAAGTTTTTGACTAATAGAAACATATGGTGGGAGGAAAAAGATGCTTAAGATTTTGGGTCATCTTCCTGAAGTTGATTAGATGATCCCTAATCTCTAATTCCCTGTATCATATGTTTGCCTGTCATTGTGTTTTAGGAGTGTAGCTTTCCAACAAATATTCATAGTTTGAAAGGTGAAATAGTGAACAAGCTGATGTGGGAGCTTGCAACAGCAGTGTTAGAAATGTGTTGTGAAATCGTATGGTCCTGCCCTGTGTGAAGTGTGCTGGGGTGGCCATGTAGGGGCAGCAGGAGCTGGTGAACAGGTGGGTGGGAGTGCTGCTCTCAGCGTGGGTGGGAGCTCAAATCCTGCCACGGGTTCCAGTCCCTAGGGCACATGGTCAGCCCCAGACAGAACTCACTGAGGACTTTGAGTGAGAGCCGGCTGTGTGCTCTGTGCTGGTGCACCATATGGTGCTGGTTCTGATCCTGCCATCCCCATCTTGTGTGCAGTTTTACTTTTACTTGGCCTGTCCTTTTATTCGCTTTGCAGCAGTTGGCTGATAGTTAAGACCAAATTGCAGTTTAACTTATTATGCTCTTTGGGGAGCTAATACAGTATCCTGTCACCTGTAAATTGCCACAGCGTGATGCAAGTTGTCATTTCAAATGGGAATTTTCCTATCTGAAAGGAGCTGTGTGGATTAAAATTTCTTTCATTACCCTGAGAAACTTAAAAAGCCTTTTTTTTCTGTAGTCTACTTGCCAGGCTCTGCAAGAAGGAGATATATGTGCAGGAAAATAGACTGATACCAACAATGTGTGGTATCAGGTGCTTTGGCCAGTCTGTTTTTATGCTTAAGGGTGTATCTGTGTCTGTGTATATTTGTGTGTTTGTGTATGTTTATGTTCCTGTGAATCAGTCAGCATATTTTCCTATTTTAATAACCTTGCACTCCTACTTTTGAATGAAAATCTGCCTCTTACTTCTGATTTTTAAAGATATTCATATGATTTAGTGAGTTTACTAGCTGGCCTGGCTGACTTTCACGTCACATCTGTTTGTGGCTCTGACAAGACCAAATCAGTACTATTTTTTACTTCAGTGAAGCCAGCAGGACAGTGTAATGAGAGTTAAGTGATTTTTTGCATAGACTTTTCATGCAAGCTTTATGGAGATAGGTTAGACCCAGGCTCCCCTGCAATAGCTAGCAATTTTTAATCTGTGCTTTACAGAAAAGCTAATGATTTTGCATAATGAATACGCAAGTTTCTCCTACTATATGTGCCTCGAGATACAGAAAAGCTCTGGAGTTATGCTTAAATGGGTCAGAATACACATCAATTTGGGTGTTTTTTTAGTCCAAGTAAAAACCTTGTGATTTAGGGTAGTCATTAACATTCATGTGACACTATAAATATAAAGCATATTTCAAGAATCAAGGGGGTGAGCCTGCAGTTTTTTTTTCACAGACTAATTCATTGCTTTGTGGTTAATGGCTAACTGAAAACTTTTTCTGTGAGCAATCCCATAACTTCCCTTTTGCAGGTGGTGTGTCTCATTGAAAACTCCAAATCTTAGACTCAAGTTGCTGCTGTTTTAATATCTTCCATAAGAAGAAGTTCTGATAGTTCTTTTCCATCCTCAGCATATCCAAATTCAATGACTGCTGCTTTTTTTCTTCTGTGCATTGTGTATTATGTATTGTATTAAAGAAATGTAGACAGCAAATGACTCCCCAAACACTGGGATGCATGAGTTGCAAAGTCTGTGGGTTTGGGTTTTTTTTTGGGGGGGGGCTTTATTTTGTGATCTTTGGTGTTATTGCTCTCCCATCTGCTCCTGTCTGCTGCATATTGCTTCTCCTCTGCTGCTGTTTTAGTTGTAGATTGTTCCTAGGCTGCTGGATGGACCCCATTCACTGTTAGTCAGCTCAGAAAAGACCCTATGTTCAGTAAACGTATAATTCTGCCATCTAAGGTGTAGTTTTCTGTACTTACAAAAGTGTTTTCACTTCTGTGCTCTTCGAGGCTGGAAATCAAACTTGAAGTCTCCTGTATCTTTACCTTTGTTCCAGAACTACCTGAATGCAGCCAGAACACTTCGCACAAGGCTTAGGTTGTATCTAGGCTTCACAAAAGATTATCAAGCTGCCTTAAAATCTAGCAAGCTGAGTAGAGTGGTCTGTGCTATGCCTCTGTGAAACTTCAGTCATAAATAGATAAATAAATGTACCCTCAACATTTACACTTTCACTGCTAGTGCAAAGCTTCTTGTATTTCCCACTATTCTTTTCTGGTTTTCCTTCTTTCCTTCCATCCTTGTCCAGTAAACAGTCATCCTGCACAGTGCAGCTGCTATGTTTCTTTTACTGCAGAAACCAGGGGGACAGGGCCATTGCTCCAGATTTGTTAAATGTTACAGCTTCTTTCAGTACCTGTGTTTCTCAAACCGTGTCTCTGCTCTCCAGGTCAACTTGTTCCTAGCTTTTATAGGTACTTAGTCTTTTGGTTCTGCATATTTAAAGAAAACCATCTGCTAATACTTACTAGTCAACTCAGTGTCCTCCAAGAGCTCAGAACGGATGAATTTACCTCAATTCTGCTTAAATACCTTTTTCTGTAGTGGTGCTCATATACTGCAAAGAAATTGTAAATCTCATTCTGATTTAAGAACAGATTTTAAAGACCTGTACTTTCTTATTATTGTATGGTGAGCCAGCTAGCAAGTCAAGAAATACCCTCTTTCATTATAATGCAACCAAGTGCATGTGCAATTAAATCCACAATTAGAAAGAACAAAGTTCCTAGATATGCCTGCATTTCACTGAAAAGAGGCCATTTGTTAAAACTGTGATCTTTGTGATTAGAATGCAATTAAAAAGGTTGAGTTTTTAAAATGTGGATTCGTAATTGGATATACAGTCTTCCACTCCTAGGTCACCAGTTCAAATCTGTCCCAGGTCAGTAGTCACTGAATCCTGGTACCATCTAACAGCTGGTGGTTTATGTGAAATGAGTAGCCTGTCTTACTTCAGTTTGTACTGAACAGGTGTCCAGTTCAAAAAAGTTACTACAATTGTTAGCTTAGCTAGCAGTCTTTGTATGGGAGAAAAATTCTGTGTTGTAGAATAAAAACTTCCCTGAAGCCCTTAAAAATGATTTTTCCAAACTGACATTGAAATATTTTGGGCAAAATGATAGCATTTATAATTCTCATATTCTTTTCCTAAAATATAAATCAGGGGAGCTAGAACACGTACTGTGATTATCAAGATATCTGTCAGAAAAGGTAGTTTTGTAAAAACAGAACAGCCTCATCTAAGTATATAAAGATCAGAAAGCATCTATTACCAATAAAAAGGGTGTTTTTATGTTCTGCAACATTACTTTAAAAATTTTAAAAAGCCAATGAATGAAAATTCAAGGGGTTTCCTTGGAACTGTCTCCTGTTCTGTGTTGTAGTTATCATCTGATACAGTCTTCCAGATCCTTTTTGACAATCCCAGTCTTCTATTAGAACAAAGCTACAGTGATATTTGAGCTTACTGAAAAACAAATAGAGAACATTAAAGCATGATATTTTCAACAGATACACACCCTGCCTGTAGATGAGAGAGACTTTGACAGATGAGAATCTGAAAAAATTAAAAGAGTCACAGAGCTGTATAATTTAATAATCTTGGTCACTCAATTTAAGAACGTGACGCATGGACTGTGAATTTTTTTAGAAGCTTCTTTTCCAGTAAAGCGCCTGTGAGAGTTAGGAACCCTTTTCTTCTGCTGTCATTTTGTTCTGTAGCCACAGACAGGAGATCCAGTGCTGGAGGGAGAGCAGGCGGGGGGGCTGGCAGGACCTGTGCGTGCCCGGGGAGCGTGCCCTGGCCGAGTGAGGCAATGTGCTGCTGGAGCCAAGGCCGCTGCAGGGTGCCAGCCAACATCACCCAGCCCTGCCCGGCCTCCAGCACACACCATGGTGAGTCACACACCAGGGCTGGTGCGCTGGGAAAGAGGAAAAATGTCAGGAGGACATGCAGTGAAAGGTGGCCTCACAAGGGCACAATGTTACTCAGTTTTTCTTCAGCCTAACAGGTGGCTTGTCAACATAACTGTAATTTTATATAGAGGTATTCAGAAGCTTTAGAGACATAGACTGTGGCATTTCAGTTATGTCCATGCCTTTGATACTGGCGCTGCAGTGTTGGGAATGGTATGGCACTATTTAAACTCGGTGTGTGTCAGTGTTGGCTACACGGTTGTGTGCCTGGTGCCAGCTCAATACTTTCTTGTGTCAATGGCTGCTCATGCTGTGCATGTAAGAGGCAGCTGGAGTAGTAAAGCTTGGGTTTCGCAGATTTGTTGATGATACAGATGAGCACCGTGTTACAAACATCACAGTAAAAAAAGCCCCTTGCTAATGCATGACGTTCCATCAGCTGAACAGAGGAGTTTAATAAGTGGAGAGATAATCACACATGGTTTAAAGTGTCTCCTTTGTTAATGGTTCTGGTCCATGTGGACTCTGAGTGTGTGTTCTATTTTTATTGTCTCTCAAGAGGATAAATATTGCATTATCTCAAATCTTTAGGAAGAAATAAGAACACTTTTTTGATCTGAAGAGTGGCTTAACTCCTTAAGAAATATTTTAAATCCCTGAATTATAACAAGCAAACTAACTTGAAATCTGTTAGATTTTTTTCAAATTGGTAAATGATATTATCTTTTTTTTCAGTTTTTATTCTGACAGATGATTTCTTTCTCATCTTATTTAGACTGAGTAGCTTTACAGACTGTCTTAATTTGTATCAGAATGTATGACGGGAGAACATGATCACGAGCTCTTCTGCCACATTTTCATTCCTGTGATAGCACTAAGGGTCCTTAATGTGTTTAAAGTCTGATTACATCTCTGTAAAAGGAACTGATGAGCAGTGAGCCTGATGTTGTTTCCTTTATGGTGAAGAGAGGGTTTTTTTTTTTGCTGGTGATATCAAAGGCATTTGATGCAGGCTATGCTGCTGTGCCTTTTTTTTTGAAGAAGAAACTGTGAGATTTATATTCATTACACTCTACCTATCAGCCTGAAATAAAATCATGTTCATTTTTGACTTCTGCCAGTAGGTGTAAATGGAAGGGAAAAAAGCTCTTCTAACTGCTCATCAGGATTTCTATGGCAAAACTAGTTACTTTTCTGCTGTAGCCTGAAAATGTTCATGTAAATCTGAACTGTGAATTTTCTTGTTTAGGTGAAGGTCCCCCAATAACGTTAATTAAACAAATTTTTTTTCTACTTTATGGCTGTTTGTGACTGCAGAGGAGAAGCCCCTCTAAAGTAACATCTAACTGTGATTGCATTAGATTTTTAATTTGTAGTCCTTGAAATAAAAAGTAATCCATTCTAACATTTAATTTTTTAATTAATTTGCTCTCAAATTTTGCTTAGTGGCTTGCTGGTGATCTTCTGCATACTCTGGACTTGCTTCTCCCTTTTCACTTGCAGCTGCTTCGTTTGATGCCTTGGAAGCTGTAAATTAAAGAAAGAGGAGCGGTTGCTTAGAACTTCCCTAGTGGTGCTTGCAGCACTGAGAGCAGGGAAGTGGCATGACAAAACACCACCCCTTTGAAATGGCATAAAACCCAAACACCTACTTGTTATCAAGTGTAAAGCTTCAAAGAGGAAAAGACTGGGCTTTCCTTGGGTACACTAGAAGCAGAACAGAAGAGGGGAAAAAGAGCAGTATGAGGGGACATGAATATGGAGAGAAAAGTCAATCATCCTCACTGATTTAGGACATCATGATATTTCTTCTTGTCTGTTTAAAGCACCTTATTAAGGAGCAGGAATGCCAAGAGGGAAGATAAATGAGCACTTTAAGCCTGTGCAGTGGAGCAGTGCTCAGTGCTGCTTTCTTACTCTCCTTGTCATTCTGCAGCTCAGCAGTATGAAGAGGAGGATGCTGAAGTTGTGCCCCTGCCAGTGGATATTCTTTCCCCACTGTATGGAGTGGCTTGAGTGCCCAAAGATGAGGATCAAAACTGTTGAGCAGGAGACAGGATAAGAGACAGATACTCCTTTTGACCCTTATGATACATGCCAGGGTGCTGACTAGCTCTAGGTAACCCTTTTTCTTTCACATTGGGGTGTTGGACACTTTATCTGGAGTTTGCAGTGCAATGTGTAGAGTTGCTCATTGCTGTGCCAGTCAGACTTTTTTTTGTCTAAAGTCTAGGCCTGTTTTTCCTCACCATAGTTACTGGATTCTGGACCTTTAAGCCAGCAGAGATGAACATTAATTTTAGAGATAAAGTAATATGTCACTTAACTAATTTGGGTGTTACATGAACAGAATCATCATTTTATAATTTGGTGCATATAATAACAACCCTTAAAATGGGATAGATATGATTTTCATAGGTGGTCATGTCTGGAATTACTGATGATGTTAAGGAATAAAAAGCTGGAGAAGTATAAGTTTTTCAGGTAAGAGTGTGGAATGAATGATCTATTGAAGTTTTTGTGACTGCTCAAACTATTACTTTCCTTCATAAAAGAGAAAATTGTGTCTGGGTGTTTTCTTTGTGCTTGCCTGATGTACAATATTTGAAGGCCACTTCAGCTTTAGTGAAAGAAAACATTTGCTGTAGTGGAGAGCTAAAAATTTAGGATTCCAAGTCCCTGAATTATTGACGTTCTGGTACAGCAGCTTCTAGAGAAAAAGATACTGGTCAAGAACTAACAATAGACAGAGAATTACAGATTGGTGATTTATCTGGGAATTGACAAAAGATTGATTTCTTCAAACAGCTGCAGTGTGTAGCACTAACACAGGAAATTATTTGTTATTATTAGAGCAATCAAGAAAGTTGGAAAAAGGAAAAAGTGCAGTCCATAAGATCAGTCATCAAGGTCTTCAGAATTTCAGTGGTTGCCTAAGGTTGTGATGTAACAGGCTTGTTTTCTGACCTAGACTTTTTACTGCACTGGTCACCTAAAAACTCAAACATGGTTAACAGAAGTATTTTATATATTTTATTGGTAGGTTTAGTTTTTTTTTCTTTTTGTTGTTGTTGTTGAAAAGACTAGAAGCAATGTGGGCAGGACTTTATTATAATCTGTTTAAGGGGATGCAAACAGTTACCTATCCAATCTCAGACCCTTTGGAAAAACCTGTAGGGACTGTTTATCTCCTGTGCTGGATTTCTGAAGATGCCTTCAGAAAGAATGGCTCATTGTGCTTACAAGTTCCACCTGAACATGAGGAAGAACTTCTTTACTGTGCAGGTGGCTGAGCACTGGAACAGGTTGCCCAGAGAGCTTCTCTTCTCTGGAGATATTCAAGAACCCTCTGGATGCAGTCCTGTTCCATGTGCTCTGGGATGACTCTGCTTGATCAGGGTGGTGGGACCAGATGAGCCACTGTGGGCCCTTCCAATCTGGCTGATTCTGAGATTCTGTAATGCCTTTTATTCAGTCAAAAGCAGCTCCCTGTATGGACCAAATCTGTTCTGTGAAGGATTACCCCAGAAAGAGCTTCCTAGGATAATAAAATAATAAACAGCAAGCTAAGGAATAACTCTGTATTCCCATTGTTTTTCTGCCCAACAGATATTAATAAGCACTCGTGTAACTCTCTGGTAATGGTTTAAAGGATGTAACACCCCTATACATGTGTGTGCCATCCAACTCCCCCACCTTCCACAGTTCTTTCATCTTATGCATCTTCGTAGTGAAGGTAGCAAAGGGGCTGGACACTGATCTGTCCATTTTATGTATTGAGCACATTGTCACCTTTCTTGTGAATTCAGCATTCATATAGACTGTCTTACTTAGTACTGTACCTCAATCTGTATTAATCATATGGACTGTTCTCCATTGGGATCATTAGAGGATTACCCTGCCATAAATCTACTGCAGCAAATATTTCATGCATAATCACTGGTAGCAAGTATATCCTGTACAACTGTTGAAATAAAAATAGGTCTTATTGTCATAATCCATTCAGCAGAAAAGGATACTATTAGGGTTCTTTCATTTTAGTATTCTGGAAGAAGACAAAAATTTACATTAAAAACTTTGAAAATTATTTAATGTTGTTTTAAAGGTAAATGAAATACTAGAGAAATGTGTGTTTTCTTTACCCAAAATGAAAACAATGGCTCACAATTCCTTGTGCAATTAGTTAGTATGCACTGCTACCATACATCAAATATTATATGGGTGAAAAATGGCAGTGTGGAGGGACAGAAGATGCAATGGTTGTCATCACTGCTCTTGGCATCTGATGAATTTGCCTTTTAATACATTGTCTATGAATCCATGTGTTTTAGTGGGAATGGGGAGAACCTGGATGGGTGGCTAACTTTCACTTCATCCCAGGAGACCATTGAAATTTAATTTATTTTCTCATATTGGTGACCTAACTAATAAAATTTTCGTTCTGTGTGACTATATAGTTTTCACAGACTTCTTGCTGTTGCTCACATCTGAAAAACTAGGAATTTTTGATGTTGGATTTATCAGTGTCTGTCTTTGTCAAAGAGGATTTTGTAAACAAAGCTGTACTTAAATCCCTGTGGCAAACATAAATGAATGCTTGAGGTGGGGCTTTAACTGGAAGGTCACGAAGACAGTTTTTGACTGCTGAACTGCATCAGGAAATCTGTGTTGGTTTTTGAAAGATGTCATCTGTACAGTTCTTTCATCTGGTAATCATATTAATAGTAATAATATAACTGGAAATAATTAAAAAAGAGAAACCAAAAATATTTTGAAAAAAGGAAAATTAGGACTAAGAATTACTATGATAACTTCTTTAAGATATTTCTTTGTGTCTGCACAGTGTGTATTGATTCTTGCTTCAAGAGCTGTGTCCATCTAATTTTCTGGAAATGTCTCGTCAGACTTCTCTCATTGAAACAGTTTTCCCTTGTCTGTCACGGCTCAGATAAAAAGGTGTATAACTGCAATTTTATACTTCTTTTTTCTCTTTTGCCTGATTACAGTCTGGACTCTACCATTCACAGTCATTTGGATGATGTGCAAAATCCTGTCTTGTCTTTTGTAGGCCAACTTTGTGCATCTGTATGATTTGATTGTTGGTGTGGCATTGCTGGCAAGATGCTGTTTCAGAAAACTGAGCTGAACCAATGCTTATGTCTAAAGCTGTGATGCTGTAATACTTCATATTAGAATATGAATGTGATAAAAATACAACTTCAAGGTGCTTGGAGATAGATCACAGATGCATGAATCTGCCTAACTGCATTGTTCCTCAGTTACTCGATCTTTAAATACTTCGAGGTCAGAGGAAATGAAGATATGTTTTAGTCTTGTCCATATTTGAGTCCTGGGAAGCCCACTTCAAAAGCTGGGTCTTAAAAGGTCTTTTCTTTTATCTGGAACACAGAAACCCCTTTAGAAACTTTCTTTATCTTTTTGTTTCACTTGACACCTACACATCAGCTTAGCTAGTGTGCTAAACAGAGATATTTAAGTCTTTCCTTTTATGTGTTTCTAATGGTACTTTTATTTCAGAAGGGTCAAATTAGAGCTTGCACACTGAGCTGTGACAGTGACAACTGACAGGACTGGCACAGTTCTGCCTCTTCAGGCAGACAATTGGAAAAGCATCTTTTGAAATGTAACCCTTACAAAATTTCTTACTCTGAAAGTGCATCTGCTGGACAAGTTTGTGTTTCCTTTCCCATGGACTGTTTTCTTATCTTTAATATAAGGGATTTTGTCCATTTGGTGACATCATATAAATGTAGTGCCTTTTAAATAAAATTTTTGGGGGTTAATATGGGTGTGTCTATGTATGAGAGAAACAAAATGAGAATGGAAGGTAGGGGAAGTGGATAGCTCCCTGAAATTTGTAAATTTTTTTAACATATAGAAGAGTACTTGGATTTTTTTCTTATTTTACCGATTTTCCTACTAACATTCTGAGCAGAATTGCTTCATAGTATTACAAATGCATTCAAAACCAAGAGCATGCTGTAAAATTAGACGAATGTATCTAAGTTGAACAGATCCAGAGTTAGCATTTTAATTATTATGCAGTTCTAGGATCACTTAGTCAAAAATCAGTGGAATTTCTCTGAGTATGGAAAGGGAGAACTAAGAGTAGAGCTTAAATCTGGAATTCATACGTATATAGTGTTTTTGTAGCTCAGCATTAGTTTGAAAAATAAGTTACTGAAGCTAGAGTTACAGCATGAAATAGCTGTTCCAAAAAGAGCAGGCAGGGTCAATGGAATGCTTTGTATAGACATATTCTGTTAGTCTGTACAATGCTATTTATGTAGGATCAAACTTTGCTACCAAATGCTGCTTCACTTTTCTCTGTAGTAAGGGCACTTCACTTATGAATTACAGCTGTTGAAACCAACTCTTATAATAACCTAATTTGGTGAGGTGGTAGGATGTTTAAAATTGATACCTAAGCCTGAATAAACTTTCTGGAGTTCTAAAATTTTTACTGGATTATAACCTGTTGTTTTATAGCATGAAAAGTAATTTATGGTGGTTAAAATAAGTGATAAATAGGAGTTTGGAATGTGCTGCTCCTGGTAGGCTGAGGGTTAGATGTAGAGGTCAGACAAGCTGTACAGGCAACCTTGCCTTTTCTGTAAAATGCCTCAGTGTTTCCAGTTTGAAACAAGCCAAAAATCCAAGCAGGCCAGTTGACTCAGAACAATTTAAGAAATTGCTTCAAGGTTCTTTTATGTTTTCCTAGTGTAAATTTTAATTTTATAACTATTACTGCCTTCTATTGTGAATTTCACAGCCTGTTGCCTGTGGTAGCATCATCAAAACAAATTATGGACTTAGGTTTTATTGAATGCTGTCATAGTGTATTAGTTACTGTTTGGGAGTGGTAGGAAAAAAGGCTGTAAAAGCAAGTTCCTCCTGTGTGCTGCCTTCCTCAGGTGGGATGGTTCTTTATGTATGTGCTATCCAGTCCTGTTTAAATTAATGTAAGTGCTAATAGGCTTTTTCCATTTTCACTGGTAATGAAAATCTATTCCGTGACTTTTTCTTTGTTTATCTGTATCCAGCAGTCTTTGTGGATTCAGCCCTTGATGAAAAGTGTTAGAGAAGACCCCCAGACAGACAGACTGGAGCTGTTCCTTGTATTAACAGAGGATGAGTGGATGAACTTGCAGAGGAGGATGGGTAGCCAGCCTTGCATCCTGCCTTTCCATGATGGAGCTCATCATGAAGTGTTTGGTGCAGGCTACAGGCTCTTGAGTTAAGGTCTGTACATGGCAGAGTATCACGTCCAGCGGTGCCATCACCAAACTGCTGGAAGATCATTTCAAGCCTGTTCTCATTTTACTCTAGCAGAAGTGGCAATTAGTCAATTTTCAGTCTGTAATGAGACATGTTGATTATTTCTTCAAATGCAAGTATTTCTGCTTCAGAAAAACCCTTGATGGATGCTGGGTTTTTCTGGGTGACCTTTCATTTCTTGTAAGCCAGATGGGAATAAATACCAAGGCACCATCATTCTCAGTGCGTAGATTCTGCAGAAAGAAGCTGTTGATAAATACCTAGATAAATATATTTGTACTTATTATGACATTAAAATAATATTTCAGGTGATGTAGCAGATGCAATTGACTCAGTTTTGTGTTTAGTTTCTTTATTGTGATAAAATGTTTCAGTTCTAGCATCTGTGTTATTTAAAATATGGATACTGGGGGTTACAGTAGGAGATGGAAATACTTTATTTAAGAATTAAATTATTCACTAAATTACAGAGTTTAACTATTGAAACTAGTAGTTTCAATATTTTAAAAGTAACATTGGTGGAATAGCAATTAATTCAAAATGATATTTGATCTGCTGTCCTATGTATGTTTTACATTATTAATTCCTGTATTACTGAGTGGAATTGTTTGTTCCACTCTTAAGTGCGTAATATGAAGTCTGTGAAGTTCAAGAAGTCCTAACTAATTAAACTTTAATCCCAATGGAACAGCATTTTTAGGATAATAACAAAATAAACAGTGAGGCTAATGAGTTTTCCCCTAAGTTCCTTATTAAAACAACTTCTTAATTGCAAGTAATCATTATGCAGCCAGTTTTATATGATAAATATGATATATATGATAATTATGCTTTATACTGAACTTTTTATGTATTATGAAACAAACATGCTTCAAAGCATGGACCATTATCTCTAAATGTTAAGGGGCGACAAGCATCATACCTGGAAAAAAGTAGCTTACCCTATAAAATATTTTCTAATTAAATGCTGAATAATTTAATTGCTTAACAAATGTGGGCTGAATATGACTTCTGAGTTAAGACTGTTTCCAAATACAGTATTAACCACCAGCAGAATCTGATCTTGAGTCATAGATCCTCCAATACCAGACCTGGCAATATTTATATTAGCATGCTTGCAGTCACAGCAAAACATCATCTCTTTCCATGGCTCCTAAAACAAAAGTCCTGAAGACCCCAACCATCAGCTTGTCACTGTCTTTGTATTAAAAAAAGGGAGTTAATGAAAATGTGGGATCTGCACACAGCATCAGGAGCCAGTGGCAGTTCTAGGTTTGACATTTGCCAAAATGGTCCAGACAGTGAAAGTTAACAGGCTGTGGGTTTTCTTAGCAGGTATGACTGCTACTAAGGCTAAGGAGGGTGCCCTCTGAGAGCATTTCCCTCTAGCTTTTCATACACCGTGCCTTTGGCTTTACTGGAATTGAATTAGGAAGAGATACGGTAGGACCTGGACACCTGTGGTGAAGTCAACAGTTGTTTGCATTCTGCTTGTGTGGTTTCTTGAGCAAAGCCATATTAATTTTTTTTTTTTTTTTAATCACTTTTACTGAATAGGAACATTCATTGTCAGGACAGGTTTAGTGCAGGCAGCTTCTGCCAAACTGCCTCAGCTGCATTGCAGAATGACACTTTTCCAGGATTCTGAGGGCAATTCATTCCTCATGCTAGTCATTGGCCTCCCTGCTCAGGCTGCCAATAAACTCCAAATTATGATGGTGGTTTCTGTGTGGCTAACAGGTGTTCCTGAGGAATTGGACCACCAAACCACCTGACACAGTAAGGGACAGAAAAGAGTGAATATTGCTCTATATGTAAATGTATTGCTGACTGTGTTTAGTGTTTATACACCATATTATGAGTTTTACAGAGAATATTTTTAATTGACACAATAAAGCATTGCAGTTGGTTATATATTATGTGTAAAAAACTATAAGGCTGAACTTGTGTGACAGGTACTTTCTGTTTGTGAGCAGTTTTCCCCATTTAATACAATGCAGGAATAAGTTCAAAACCAGGAATGCACAATAGTAATGAAAGACCATTTTGTAGCAACCTACCTGTTTCCTCTTGTGTATTTCCCTGGTGCATATCATCCCTAGAAATAAAGACCAGTGCATATAGACCACTCAAAGAGATGTTTCTGTGAGGTTTTGGCAAAGGGAAGCAGTGTATTGCTGGCTGCATTCTTCCTCTGATTCCTCCATTTTGCCCAAGCATGGGATGTGGGACAGTGTGTCTTATGGTTTATACGGTTTGTTCTTACAGAGAATATGTGGCCTTGGCCCTTCTTGATGGTGTAAACCAGTTCACATCTGTTAGCACGGTGTTCCAGTGTTTAATTTTATCACTTCATTGCTATGGTGTTTTGAATGTGTTCCTAATTGCTCTTACAGCCCTCTCATGGACCCAGGTTATCACAGTGTATTTACATCACCCAAATGAGCTGCAGGCATGAGTCAGAAAAAGTGCGTTGAATATTCCTGTCACACTTGCAGAATGGTAGAGAGAGCTGGAGGAGTCCTGGTTTGGGCTTCAGAGGTCTGTACACTTTGTGTCTAAGTCAAGGTTGGCCATACGAAGCACATTGAAGGAATGAGAGATTAAAATACTTTTATAAAACCTTCCCTGAATTTCTAGGTAGAAAGATTTCACAGCCTGACAGAATTTAATTTAAAACCTTGGTTAATTGATGACTAAGTTGCTATGAACAGCTTTGGGTGTTGTCCCATTAATTAATAGCTGTCTGATAGGAAAAGGACAAAGTATTTTGATGCTGGATTATGTGCCAGTGAAGTAATTGAAATATGAAACTGATACCTGTTTAGAAGTTGTGCAATGTGTGGTATAGAAAATAGCCATTACTGAGTTTTTTCGGCCTTTCCAAATCTACTCATTTGGTTCAAGGGAGTTTACCCACTTCTGTCCTCAATATGCCCTTTGGCAAACACTTATTTCCAGAATGTGAGACCATAGTGAATTACTTTTCTTTATTTAAGAAATAGGAAAAACTAGTTTCATCTTCCTTTTACCTGTGGTGAAAATTGGTGTAGTAATGCTCGTGCCACATGGAACTGAGATATTGCCTTAGCTGATAATGTGCTTTGAGATCTCTGGGTGTAATATATACTGCATAATGGTATAGTGAGTATTAATTTAAGAATTTATATGTTTGTCTGTGACTTCAGCATGCTGTGAAGGCTGTTCCTTGGAGGTTCAGAGTAGACTTAGAGAAGTTATTTCCTTTTTTAGCATGTAATTACACTTCCCCCACTCATTCTCTTTTTGAACTGAACTATTTCTGATGCATGCTGTTAAAATAAATCAGAAAGTTGCAAAGATGTTTCTTCAAGTAGATATATTTATCTTTTTGCCAAACAAAGTGCTGTTTCATAGATTCCCTCCTGGGTCTTATGCCATGCGTGAGAACTGGGTCATAATTCCTTGAGTACACCAAAAATGGGATTTTTAGATGTCTCAGAAGAACCCTTAGGAGTATTAGTTGATTAACTGAGTTGAGAAGAACTGCCAAAGACTTCTGAAATCCAAGAA
>VZTB01008017.1:1042656-1175010 GCA_013397245.1 Thryothorus ludovicianus | reverse complement strand
TTCATTTTTTTTTTCTTTTTTTTTTCCCCCCCTCCCACCTTTTCTTACTTTTCTGGTTGTGCCTCTTGCCAGGAGGCTGAATGTAGAATTTGACTGAAAGAGATGCAATTTAAGTGTTGTAGTGCAAACCCTTAGTCTTGTGTCTCGGAGTACATTTCAGATTTCTTTATATATAGCACAGCCTTATGCGTTAGGTATGATTGCTAGGCAGTGGTTTGTTACCCGCGTGCCTCTGTGAGGTTTAATAAGGGAAGGAATTTTTTGACTGGTCTGTGCAGCAAGAGTGCTGAATTTTATGCTCTGTGTTACAAATCAGAAAATCTCTTTGGTCACACAAGCACTCAAGCTGCATGTACCTGGACAACAGCAGGTTCCTATACTGGATAAGGCTTTAGTGGGGAAATGGTCAAGGCCTAGTGCTGCTGAGGGATATTAATTTACTTCAGGTCCACGCCAACTTAGCTGTGTGAAATTTAATGGTACACGGAGGTGACAGGAAACATTCCACTTATGTGTGTGTCCTGGTGTTCCTTTGTCTGCATCATCTACCACCACAAATACCATTTCTTACTGTCTCTCAATCCCAGTTCAGCTACTCAAGCTGTACAGTGTAAGTTAGACGGGATTAGACTGAATTTTCTTCTATTCAGCCTTCCTCAAATCTTGTCTTCCACTTAATGCTCCAAAATAGTTGCACAGGCAACAAAGGCCAAAAAGAGACCTGTTCAGGGCAGTCTATCCTGTATTATTCACACAGTATGTGTGAGAGAAGTATATCCCTGTGGGGTTTTTCAATAGATCTTGAAATTTTTCCCCAAAAAAACGGGGAGTTTAGCCAGAAATAGCTGAGCAGCGGAAAAAGCTGTTTAAATTGTCAATATAATGGACATGACAGTCGCAGAAGAGATTTAAGGGCTTACAGTTATGTTAAAAATCACAAATGTACAGCGTTCTAAATTTTTATGTCTTTCAAAATAACGCACTTTTTCTTTCTCCTGGGATCCATTGTGGCAATGTGATGTTCTGACCTCAGGGCCCTAATACCTCCAAAGGCAGTTTGATCTGTATGCTATTAGATCCTTCTCTTCATTATTCTCACATAATGAACTGTTGCAGGAAGTACCAGACTCTCTTTAGATCAAGCTGCTGATCTGAAAGGTGATGGGAAAATCTCCTGTAAATAAATAAAAGGAAAAAACGAAATACCTTCCTTTAAGCAAAGAATTGCGCTGGCTTTTATTGAAAGAGTACATGCATAGAGATAAAAATATTTTAAAAACTTTTTTTTTCAGTATCTAGCGTTTATTTTACCATAAGTATATAAAAACTTCCGAGACATCTTAACTCTAGCTTTACTATTCTTTTTTTTAGTACTTACAGCTCTTAAAACCCCTATATATGACAGACTTTCATAACAATACAATTTTCTTGTTACCTAAGAAAATGCCTCTTTTTGATTGTTTCAGATAGTTTTAAAATAGTCCATGATATGAGCATCACTCTTATACATTACTGTTCATTTGTGTATCTGTACTCGGCCTTGCATGCATGCATTTCAAATGAACTTCTGAAAAGCAAACCAGTTTTCATTATATTTGGTCAGTGTTCTAATTCTCAGGACAGCATATAGCACAGTTCACACATGGTCTTGTTTTGGAAGCTGTAAATCTCTCTGGAGTGATCTGGTCCCTGTGGCTTTCACCAGCTGAATGGAACCTTGTTTCTTTTGAGCACTCTTTTGTGTTGGTTTTATCATTATGTGCCTCTTACTTGTTAAAAGCTTCTCGAACACAAAAGATGAATTTTGTCTGTGGGAATGTTCCATATGTCAGAAATCATCGATGAGAAATCTTAAAGTTTGGAGAAGCGTGCATATATTTTAAGGGAAGGAAAATTAGGGAAATGATTAAAGGAAACCTGAGGCAGAGCAAGTACATGGAGAACTCTCTGTGTATTTAAGGGCAACTGTTGTGTCGGGCCATGGTATGCATCACTGCTGCCTCTTGACAGGTTCACCGTGGAGAGACACAAATTAAATTCTTTCGGTTGCAGTTTTGAAGCTAAAAGTGTTTGACTGCTTCAGCCTCTGAATGGTGTTTAAGGAATAAAAGGAAAAAGAGCAGGAAGTTCTAATTGGCAAATTACTTCTTGTTATTTAGTTTGGCTTCCAAATTGGAAATTACGATAATGAGGAGCTTTGTGGGACTTGCCCTTGAAGAGGACCAGGCAGCTTTTTGTTCAATTCCCATTTAATGTGAAGATATTCAAGGAACATATTGTAGCATTTAAGCCATCACTTTCTATTAAACAAGTATTCTAAAGTAATGATTTTTAAATCCCTCTCTGTGGATGGCTTTTGTAATTTTAAGATGTCTAAGTGAAATGTAGATTGCAAACAAGAGCTAAAAGGATTTTCTTGTTATGTAATATTTAGCGAAGTGACTTTCCATCTATTTCTCAAGGTGTATAATAGAGAATATACTGTTGTATGCAACGACAGGAGGACTTCACATGAACATTAATCTCAGTAACTTGAATACATTAATTGAATGTGTAACTTTTCATAATTCTAATTTTTATTTAATTTACAATTTCTTAACAAATGCTATAGTTGACTGAAGTCGAGGTTGCTGGGAGGGATCTGATCCTGGAAATACATATATTAAATTGCCATTAATATGTGAATTTTACCTTGCAGATCAAGGTTTGAAACTTGAACTGTTTGGGGTAACGTATATTCATTAACACAAAGAAAAAAGTCTGAAAATTACAAAGAGGAGATGTGAAAACTTAGTTCTCTGAGAGAATAAAGTGAGAGTTCTTATTTTTTTTAAACATGCTACTGGTAATAGGTTTGTGGATATTTCTCTGTTTGAGGATCAGCGAAAATCCAGTTTATGGGTCCACAGACACTGGACTGAGATTGCATTCCATGACATGCTTTCATTCTTTATCTTTTGTGCTTAGTGCAAATGATTCCTTTAATTTTTTATCTTTGAAATCTTGTCTACATTTTGTTCTGTAGAGCAGGCTGCATACTTGCTTGGTAAAAATCTCAAGATTTGTACCTCTTGAGCAAGGAAATGTTGTAGACAAACCCATTACCAAGTTCTGTTCAAAATCTAAAGGTAGAAAGTATTTAGTGTTGATACTTTTAATGGACCACTAAATAATTTTATGCTATCAAGGACCATTTCACACATGCACATATTTTCTTGCTTATGGTTCTGTAATTGACCCTCTTGTTAAGCAGCAAGCTCAGAATAAACAATCCTAACTAGCTGACTTTTCACTTTCAAATGTTCACATTAATTAAAATGGTTAAGTAGAATACTGGAAGGGAGTTAATTTGTTCAGCATGTTTCCTTCTGAATTGGTTCCTTTCAACCCCAAATTTAGCCTAAAGCAAGTGCACTTACTGCCATTTTTTAAAACCTCTTAAAACAGAGGCATGTGATAGAAACACAATTCCTGAACTCCAGCGATGATGCTGGATGCAGTTCTCAGACTCTCTGTTATTGTTTCCCTCTGAGTAGATGACCAGTGGATGATTCATAGTCTCACCCTCCTGTCCAGAGAGCTGTTTGAGGGCAAACCCACAGGCAATTTACTCCATGGCTTTTCTTTGGGTTAAGCTACTTCAGGAACAAGAAAACCAATTCATTAAAAAAAAAAAAGTTTGCTGTGTATGCTGTTTAGTTACATTTCTGTGTTAATTCGTGTGAACATACAACTGGATCAATGTATATACAAATTCATATGTACTTTAATGTATGTGTACACTAATCAAGGAAACAACAGCAGCTTATAGCAGTAAATTATTTAATTTTCTGCTGTTGTTGACAAAATATTGTTTGGAATTAGTCCCTTAAAAATATAGTAGTTAATATCAAAGTTTCATAGTCAGGCCATGAAGATGCTTCTAGATAACCTATGCTGACCTCTTCCTGTATACCATAGGCAGTACCAATGACCATAATGAAAATATTTTATTCCTCTGGAAAATGCATGCTGTGAGCAGTAAGCAAGAGCAACAAATGCACTGGTAAATATTTGAGCTTTCTGTATTGTTCAGGTTGAATAGAATATATCCCAGTGGCCCCAAGGAAAGCCCCTGTTCTGTTTCGGAGGAGGGAATAAGGAAATAAACCAAAGGCCCTTGCCCATCTCAAACAGGGAGAGTCTTTTCATGTTGGAATGGTCTGATAATCAGGGATGCCTTGAACATGTGAACTGGTCACACACCAGTCAGGTGTCTCAAAGACGGATTCCTGCCACAGTTTTTGAACAGTGGGGCACTTCATCTTCTGTCTGCTTTGAACCTGTGGCTGGTCTCTGATGGTCCTTGGGAAGGCCTGCCCAAGTAGAGGGAACTGACCTTGCCAACATCTGGCTGAAGCCCTGGAGCATGGGATTCAGCCACGCTGAATGTCCCAAAGTGTTACAAGCATGTGGAGGTCAAAACAGCCAGTTTTATTCTCCCCTTTTGGCACTTGCTAGATGGAGATAGGCAGGCAGTGTCATAGATCATCAAGTATCAAAGCTAAAAGGACAGCAGCGTCCCTGCAGTGGGGGCCCTCACAAATAGACCATTGTTTGGGTTTGGGATTTTTTTTCCTCCTAGGAAGTAAAGGGAAAAAATGTCTTAGATACAAAAAATGTCTTTCTTAGAAGATTCCTGTTAAGGTCTTACAAAGTTTAAGATATATGTACACAAAGGTAAGAGTTTAAGTAGACCTTGTTTTAACATAGGTAAGATACTTGAGAGAATTTGTGTGTGGGATTGTCAGTTTAATTTATCCTGGAAATTCTCACTACTGAATCTTAGTACAGCCTTGAGTGTGAGTATGTCCTGCTGTGGAGCACAGTCATGATTAATTAATGACAATAAGGACAAAACATAAAAGTACTGCTCAGTTCTTCCATCTCAGACATTACTGGACCAACTTGCTGATGATAGGGTCTTTCTAAATATTTTTTTTTATTGATACAATGGTTTCTGTTTCAACAGAAAGCAGCCTAAAAATAACAGGGGCATGCCTGTGTGGGTTTGAGTAGGTTTCTAAGCATAATGGATTTAGACATCTTGAATGGTGTGCAGAACACCATACAATCAATACACATATCTTTCTGTGCTCTTGGATATCCTTGTGTCTTTTGATAAAGGAAGAAGATGGAGATTATTAAAAAAAAAAATAATTCTTGGTTTTTGAAGAAAAATATATTGAAGTACCAGGTGCCCTTTTTTGTAAACATAAACAGAAGAAAAAGGGCTAATGACACTTAATATCACAGAAAACTAAAAACATAAAAAAGATGCTTAAACATTGGGTCTTAATGCTTTTAAGAGAAGTGGTGTCTCTCTGTTTCAGTAGTCATCTTCTCATGACTACATGCCAGTCAGGAAATTGTCTTATAGTGAAATATGGGGCCCAGTACAGACCAAGTTCATGCCAAAGTTGTCCAAAGATGAGTAATACAAAATAACACTCTAGCTTTAGCACTTTAGAAACATGGTAGACATAATTATTTTTTACTGTGCTGTTTGTTTACCATTGTAACCCAAGACAGGATTATAATGTATCTTGCCAGTATAATAGAAAGAATAGATAATTGATATTTTAATCTTCTGATTAGGAGTCACTTCTGCTACATGTATCTTTGATTCTTGGTTTCTCTTCAGAAGTTATGCATGAGGAAGGTGGAATATTTCATGTTTCTACTGAAAAAAAGGTGAAGCAGATAATTGTCATCCTGGTAGAAGATCTCATGTCTCTTTCGCATAATTCTGAGATCTGAATGCAAAATAGAGTAAGCAAATGATTAGCTGTCATTATGATAGTATCTCTGAGAGGTTAAAAAAAATAGTACCCTTGATTCATTTATATATCTTTGTCCCATGACTATTATAAATGAAGATGGTTGAATTCTGACAGCAATCCTACTGCAACTCCAAAAGCAGAAGCACTACAAACATTGTAAATGGAATTTCACAGGGGCAGCAAGGCAGCAGCACAATGTCTCACACAACAGGCCTCTTGGTAAAGTGAAAGAGCTGTCACTTGTAATTTGAGTGAAGCACGCCACAGTTTTGGCGCCAAGAGGATATTTTTTTAATATAGCTTTAATGATGCAGTATCATCCTTCATAAAGCCCTGCCATTTACGATGTGCTACATAAGCTTCTGGCAGGGAGGGAAGGTGCAAAGGAAAGGTAACACATTTTGTGCCTTCTGTTCTGAGTAGTGTATTTCTTGTATTACTTATTTTACTGTTATTTTTCATTGTCTATCTTATTTTTATTTGCCTTGTTACAGAGAGTGAGTTCCCTTTTCCTTTTGTCATGCATCTTTATTGATTTTATTTGTCTAGTTAACAATACATGAATACAGCCATAAATTATGGGAAAATAAGGTTTTTAATGATGAAGTCACTTAAGTTTAGTCTGACTAATTATGGTTCTTACACTCTGAATATATATATTAAATGAAAAGATATATGAACTACGTTCCAAAAAAAAAAAAAAAAGCTCAGATTTTCTGTTTTAAGTCCTTAAGTTGTGTGGCTTAATCAGACAGCTTAGTAGACGGAAGAAAGAGTATTTTCATCCAGAAAAATTCCACTGAACCACCTCCTCTCTACCTTTTGGAGAGATTATTATCTTTCTATGTAAAAGAGGAAGAGAAAAGCACAGAAAACTGCAAAAATTGTAAATCTTCTTGGGAACAGGCTTAACCATATTTCCATATTTATTCATATTTTCTGAAGGCATGTGGCAACAAAAGACAGTTGTGAAACTGAAGCAGAGGCAGGAGCCAAGCACAAAACAAAGCCCAAACCCACTGTGGTATATACCCTGTGGAAGGGCTTGATTACAGGCACATTCCACCACAAAAATACATCACAGCTGGAGAATGCCTCCATGTTGTTACCACATGAGTTTTCATCAGCTTCTGCTGGCCATTTTGTATTGCCCAGTTCTTCGTGAATACCAAAATCCTACTCCTCATTACACTTTTCTCATGAATCATAATTAGTTAAGGAGTAAATACCTTAGAGTAGGATAGTCTTTGACTCTTCTCAGTCCTGAAGGTCCCAAGTCAACCCTGTATTGTCTGTATCTATACACTTAAAGACACAACATAATGTTATTTCTCCTGTGCTTTCCTGCTATTTTTTTTAACTTCTTGCTCTTGAAGAGATGTATGTTGTGTTGTAGTTATTCCTTGGATTGAATTGTTGAAGAACACATTTCTATTCCATCATTTTTTTGTCTCTTAAGCCTTCCATCTGACTCTCTTCCGCACTTTCAGGTTCAACAGACTTCTCAGGAAAACTCACTTTTAACTTTTCAGTTGCAGTGTAATGCTCTGTTAAATTTTTTTTGTTTGAAACTAAAAAAAGTAAAGGAAATACTGACTGCCATACACAAATACAAAAATGATATTTTATCAAAGACGGTTAAGAATATTAGTTCTATACATTACAATATCATTTTTACAATGTCCTTGATTATTATTAATAATAATAATAACAACAGCAACAACAACATAATAAAAAACTTATGTTCTAAAGAGCCAAACAGAGGCATGCAGGATATCATGGTTCAGAATATCTCTCCTCAATTGCTTTTTTCCATAGGAATCAGATTTAAAGCAATTACATTTGCTTTGTTTTTTAAATGCATTATGCTATTTTTTGCCTTCTGATGCCCTTTTTGGCAGTTGTTCTGTGTAGGGATTGAGAGTTCAAAGGAAGATAGAGCTATTTTGTCAAAGCAGATCTTAGTGATGCAGAAGAATTTAAGAGTGAAATTTCTTGATGCTATGCTAATAAAGGTATACAAAGAAACTGTAACATGCAGCATCCTGAAACGTCACAGTGCTTTATGTTACTCTGTGATCATTGTGTTAAACTAATACTGCAGAGAGAAAGAAAAGGTGCCAGAACTGTTTAATGTTAGGGATCTTACTGCTCACATTTTATATTCAGGTTACATTGTACTTTAGGCCAGAGTTTTATAGTGAGCAAAATCTGTGAACTTCGCAGAATTGGTTTAAGACTGCTGAGGTTTTGTGTATGTGTGTGTGCATGTGTGCAGACAGGTTTGCCTATTTCCATTTGTGTGTTAGTACTTCAAAGTTGAATTGATTTTAGACAGAATATAGATGAGATAATGGAGTTGCCTTCTTTTTTTTGACATTGCTTTACTGGTGTGTAATTGCCCAATACTTTGTGTAGATCAATTTGCAGCCTGAAGTAAAAATGTCACTGTGGTGTGAAGGCTGTCTAAGTCCTCAGGTTTAAGGACATTCTTTTCTTCTGCTAACAAGCAGTGTAATTTCATCTGGTAAATATATATTTAGACAATGCTTGATGGCTAAGTGCACCAATGTACCAAAAAAACGAACAAAAAAAAACCCCAGTCTTAGTCTTACCCTTAATGGTTAATTAATCTCATTTAAACATTTATACTTCCACCTTTTTCCCAGCTCTTGGTTCTAGCAATATGTTTCTCTGCTCGAGTAAATGGCTGTCTAATCTGAGGAGTCTGTTCATGTGTAGCTACTTATAAACCATAATCAGGTCACATCTTAACCTTCTCTTTGATAAAATAAATAGATTAAGTGCTTAAGCTTTTCATTCTGAGGCACATTTCCAAGCCTTGACTAATACTATTTAGCTATTCTCTGAACTGTTTCCAAATAGTCAGGTTCACATTTTAAAATTGATATTAGTACTGACCTCTTAATTTCAGTAAGAATCTAACTAATGTTGTGTGAAGTACAAGCATTACCTCACTGTATGTGTAAGCTAGAATGGCTTCAGTTGCAGCATCTGCAGATGCTCCTCTTGTTTGGGTTGTTAACCACAATCACAGCAGCCTTTTGGAATTCATAGCTGTCTCTAATAAGGTAACTCTGCCCTTCATGCTTAGCTCATGAAGATGTGACTTTGCATTTGGCGGTGATGCAGATTTTTCTCAGGAAACACGTGTCTCTATACAGTAGTTGGTTCAATCCATTTTCCCTCAGTACCTGGGAGCTAAAACCATGCTAAAACTGTGGAGGCACTCTAGTTGCTGAGTAGTACTTGCAAATGGATTCTTTGAACTGCTGGGAAGTTCTGTGTGTGTTCTAAGCAAGCAGCGTCCAAGAGAAGCCCTGCTAATGATCAGGGTAGGGAGATAGCTGAATCCTTTTTTATATTTAAAGCAAACTGAAATGCAAGGCTAATCTCCACAAGGCAAGATTCTCTTTCCTAACTGAAATGGTTTTGTAGTTTGCTAAGTAGCAATTCTGCGTGAAGTTCAGCACCGGCAAAAGAAGTCTGCAGATGCCTGAATATTCGGAAGCTGAATTGATCTGATTCATTGACCTGATTCTGCTCCCAGTGAGTTTGTGCTCAGCTTTAGAGAAGCTCCTTGTGGTCAGAGGCAAAGGCAGTTCATCAGGCTTGACATGGAGCACCCACAGATTATGCTTTACCCTGCTGAGAAGCACATATTGAGTCTTACACCTTCAATGGACTCACTTCTGGCCAGCTCCTGTATCTCTACCAGGCACATTAGACCCTTAGGCTCTTTTGAAGATCCAACCTGCACTGTAATTGGAGAATAAGAAGTTTCTCCTGATATCTATGCAATATCAAGTCCTTTAAAACCTATTTTAAAATATTCAGTGATTATTAAAATTATTAAAGTATTTTTGAATACTTAATCTTGATGTAGGGTGGGCAAATAGGCATCTATACATGTGTTCACATGCAAATATTTCCACGCATAAATATACATGTGCATGCAGTGCAATTTCTACAAAAGCAGCTGCTATAAAAGCAGTTGGATACCAGGCTTCACTGATCCATCATGATGCAAGTTCCATGGACAGCCTTTTGTGGAGCTGTTGTTGTAGCACTGTGATTGTGCTGTATTTGATATTCTTGGTGTGGGCAGAGGTGACAATGACTTTGAAGTAAACACTTTACTGTGTTTAGTCAGCTGTGTATTAAATGTTATGTATCACCATACCTTATTGTTTGGAGATTTACATTCTTGCCAGTATAACTGCAGTGGCTTGGCTTTAAAAGAAGATACAAGTAAACAAAGTGTCTTTTGTGTTAAAGTAGCAAAGACCAAAAGTGCAATGTGTATGTGAAGTATTTATGTGCTTTTCATTTGTTGGAGTAGGAGGAAGTTTAACAATTACAGTAGACTCACAGTAATAAGTAACAACATGAAGTTGTTGGTATGTGAAACTGGGATGGGAACTATATTTATTGATTTGTTCAAATTTCATCATCCTGAAGAACTGAGGTATGGGACTTTCTCTCCTTGTTTATAGGAATAAAACCAGGGCCAGCAGAGCTCCTCATCATCTTTATTGAATGATTTATTTTTGTCGTAGTGGAATACCCCTAGGTTTTTCTCAACTAGAATGAAGGATAAATTTTCAGTTACATAGCTAGTAGTAGGGAAATACCAGCAACAAGAGTGTCAACAAAATTTGAATACAGATAGAGTGATCTATGCATCATCTCAATTTGGATGGAAGACATGATATTTTAAAAAATTACTAGTGAGAGTACTAAATCTTCTGTGTGAAAGACTGATTTTCTGAACTGTAACATGACTGTCTTTCCTAGATTATCTTACTGAAAACTTTAATCCTCTCTCAGGGAATCTAGCATGATGTGGCTAAGTGAAACACAAAAAATTTGATGAAACAGACCTATTTTCTGTGTTGATTAGCTGAAAGCTTAACATTTTGCTAATTTCTGCCACTTAGCCTTGGAGCCAGGCAGTGGCTTCTCTTGTGATCTTCTTTTGAAGATGATCAATGACGGCTTTGATTTTGTGTCAGACCAAACTGCATGTGGAGAGAGAAGGACCAGATGAATCTGAGAGTAAAATTTTCTACAGTCTTTTGAAAGATACTAAGTTTTCTACACATTTTTTGAGCTGTAGTAAGTAACTTCAGGTTTAATTTTGCCAGACTAGCAAGAATTTGATTTAAAAATCTGTGTGTGTTGCCTCTGAAGGAGTTGATCTGTCTCTGCAGAAGAGATATACCCGCTTTATGACACCTGCTTCTATCATTTGAGGCTTGTGCCCTTGAAGTGATGTTAGTGAGGGGAGAGCTGCTGGGGAGTTCACAATGAGTAGTGGCTGAAGCTGTAGACTTGGCTTTATTTGTATTTCAGTTTGTTTTGGCTGATGAACTGAGTCTCCTCGAAAAGTTTTAGCATCTTTCACTTCTGAGGTGTGCTGGCTGTTGGAGTAAAAGTCTAAGATGGCCAAGGGCTCTGTCCTCTTCCCTCTCACAAAATTACAAAAGTTGTATGTGAGTGAGAAAGGAAATACTACCTTTCAAACACAGTGAAAAGGACAGAAACAGAAAATAAAACCCCAAACTGTTTCTGCTTGGGAAACTAAGCTAATTATAATGCAAGTGTATATAGTCAAGGATAAACTTCTGAATAATATGTCTGAGTAAGACATACTCTCAAAATTGTTGTCAAGTTCTGCAAGCCCCCTTTTCCATGGCAGCACAGGAATACATGTCCAGGAAAGCATGTACCAGGTATTAACACTTTGTTCTGATCCTCAGCTACGTGCCAGGCTTTTTCTGACAGAGGTTTCCTTTACAGTGCTGCATCCTGAAGGGATGTGCTCTCTTCCACTGAGGATAAGGTATGTGTTAAATAGATTATAAAGTTTATAGGAATAGATTTTTATCGCTGTGTTCATTCCTCATGCAGATGCATCGCAGTCTTTCCCCAGTGAGCAGCTGTCTGGTTTCTCTTCCTTCTCACTGCCTAGGAATAAGGAAGGAAAACATAGGTTTACAAACCCCTTGGATATACCTTATGGAAAGGAAGAACTATTTCTATCAATTCTACTTTAGCTCTTCTCAGAAAGCAACATCAGGGTTTTTTTCTGCCTTTTCTTGTTCTTAACACCTTTTGCTTACTTTATCCTAAATATAGACTGAACTGTAATCATTGAACTATTTGTTCTGAGCTGCAGTACTGGAGGGAATAAAATGGCTGATTTGCACATGGGTTTCTTGCTCTTTTTCTATAGTTCTGACAATTTACTTCGTGTACTGCATTTGAAATTTGTGCTTTTATAGGGTCCTTTATGAACCACCTGAACCTCTGGATTTGCTAAAAATAAATATTCCACTCTTCCACAGAGAATTTTCTTCCTATGCTTAATGGTAAACAACTGTATATAAAACACTAGAAAAATATCCTTTTATGCAAATTATAAACAAAAATTTCTTACATAAATACCTTTTCTAGAAGAAAAGAGACATTTTGAAATGAAAAACATGCGAAGTAAAACAGTAATTCACTCAGCCTACTAGCTTTTGGTTAAATGTTACTTGATTTATATAGGTTTCTCTGTTAAGAACCTTTCCCTTTTGCTAGTCGTGGTCATAATAATATTTTCTGACTTTGCTGATAAAAGGCATAGGTTTGTTTTTTTTTGTTTTTTTTTTTTAATCTGGAACCCAAGGCTAGTGTCCTTTGACTACTACGTGCCAATAATAGTAGCAGTAGTACTTTAAGTGATTATGGCAGCTCTGAAGGTTACCATAAGGTTTGGTGCTTCAGTAAAATAGAGAAGAAATAGTGAACCATCTCTTTTTGTTTGTGCTTTAATATATATTGCTACCAAGTTTTAACACACTTTTCCTGAATACTGTTTTCATTCTTATTTTGAAATGTTAGGATCTGTAGAACCAAGTAAGTATAATAACACTTAGTAAGAATATTTGAAAATTTTATTCATATTTTATTTGGCTTTTGGCACAAGGCAAAGTCTACATGCTTTGATTTGAAAGGTGTTTGTACATATTCTTAATTATTATGAAATTCTTTGCATCATTCAAGGGATTCACAACACATGGTGTTTAACCATAGAGGTCTTACTCCAGGACTTTATTCTCTGTAGAATTACTTATGCCTTTTCCACATGCTCTCTTCTAGAAGCCAGGGAGCTGAGTAGTGCACTGCTCTGAGATTAATCCCTGATCCAAACCACAAATGCTCTTTTGCTGCTCTTTCTAAATAAAGGGAAGGCACTGGACAGGTTGTAGAGATCTGCAGGTGAGAGTTCCTTGTCATGTTTACCTGATGCTGTTGGGTGTTCATGCAGAGAGGTGGAGCCATGGTAGTACTGCGGTTTGTCTGGCTGTACCAGCTGGCACACAGGACAGGTAGGACCACCTGCTTCTGCTCATGCTGCAAAGAACCAAGCAGAACCATTACATGACACCTTGAGTTACAGCTGTGGCTCTGCCTCATCTTTCCCCCTTCCCTTTTCCCCTATTTTTTCTTATGGAACGATTTTGAGTATTCTTAAGTAAGTCTAACACTAAAGCTGGAGAGTTAAATAACACTAATTTTATTTGTTATTAGCCCAGCATATCTTTATTGAAATCGAGAATTATGTTTTGGTAATCTCTGCTGTCTGTAGCTGTATGATGGAAAGAATGATAATCACCATTTTCCCAGGTACACAGTAGGGTTTGTTAGAGACAGATGCTGTTATGACGTGTTGAAAGTTGAGAAATGCTGGGAAATCATTGCTTTCTGAAAGATAAAGTATCACTTCATAAATTGGCAGCAGTTCATTGATAGTTATCTATTTATTTATTAATCAGAAGATCAGCAGTTACATGATCCACCTAAGAGCAGGCATTGAAGAGGGGAGATTTGAATTTGTCAATATCCAGGGCTCAAGAGTGAGCCTTAATATGAATTATGTTCTCATTGTGATGTGCTAGAGCCAAATACTACAGAAGTACGAAAGTCGTTATCAAAATCTGTTTTACAGCAGTGCTTCAATAAAATGTGGCAATCCATGCAACCTGTGAGTATCCTTCTGAGGACAGAATATGGTCCTAAGACTTCATATACATCTTGGGTTTGGATGTCACGAACTATTTGAGTTTCTGATTACACTGGGTGTAATCATATCCTCTTGATGTGTGTGCATGTGGACATATAGTTTGTGTTCGCTGGGGAACAGAGTATGCTCTCCTTGCTGCACATACATTTGGTTGTTGGTATGTTAATGAAAGCCTTTGTATAAATTGAGTGGAAAATGTGAGTCATAGTTTCCTTTCTTTCCCTCTGTATACCCTGTACTATACTAAGGAAGGTGTATTGCTAATAAGTGCTCAGTGCTCTTCAGAATCGACATTCCTTAGCACATAGCTTCTTCCTGCCCTTGCTGCAGTGTAAATTACTTTATCAGATTATCAGAGGGAGGATGGAGGAAATAAATTAGTAATGAAACAGTTAAGCAATGACTTCTGAAGTGTTATTCTCTTACTGTGTCTGTAGAATGCAGGAAGTTGTAGTCTCCATTCTGTAACACCATATCCAACGGCACTTATTGGACCTCTAACTTAGCCTACAAAAAGATGAAGAAAAGCTCTCTGCCCTTGTAAAATATTTATTATTTAGTCTCAGCTGACTTCTATACCACAGGTGGTGATCTTGTAAGTGTCAAGATATATTTCAGATGTGTATAGATATTAGCATTTGTATTTGTGACCTAGAGAATCTTCTTTCTTTATCAACTGAGAGGTGGCAATACACCACATAGGAATCACCTTAATTAAAATATGGTACCAATGAGTATGTAAAGAAACAAAGAACAAAAAATATTCTTGTAAAAATATGTTATTCAAATAGCATATTTGATTATGCTATTGAATATACTATATATAATAGCATATACTCCTTCTACGGCTAAACCAAATCCTTCTTCCAGCTCTGTGCATCAGGATAAATTGCAACTGTGTGGAAAATGATTGCAGGAGTTGAGCAGAGCCTGAAGCACCTGTGGCTCAGACTCACTGTCTTTGATGCTCAACTTCTGACAGAACAAGTCAGTCAAAAATATTGCTTTTTATGCTAATGAAAAATACTTTACAATGCATCTGGAGATAGATCCACTGGAGACTTCAACTCTAAGTTTGTTACTTAGAGTTGAAATCATCATTAATGTCATAGAAAGCATATTTTTTTCTGAGATAGCACAAATATGCTTACTGAGGCAGTCTCATCTATCCAGTTCTCACCTGCAAGAAGGCTGAAGATAGGGCCAAGGCTAAAGTGATTATTTCCTCTACAAACTTCACATGAAGGAAGAGGCTTCTTGTGTATCTGTGTTCTCCTTCTTCATTTTCATTTAGAAAACTAATACCTCTCAAATCACAAAAGAATGTAAGTGACCCACTGATGCTTCCATCTGAATCAATCAGCTGGTTTAAGGTCTGGACAGACATGTCTGTGACAGAGTTTTTTGTCATAAACAGAATCTTCTTTTCGTGATGACAGGGCCATAGACAGAGCAAAAATCACGAAGAAACTTATCTTTCTTCTTGTGCTTTGCTTGTCACTGGGATAAGTGCAGCTTTCATCTGCAATTGGCATTCCGGTGAATGCTAAAGTTGTTCTTATTCTCCCTCTCATTTCTGTCTTGAAACATGCTTACTGAAGGGGAAACAAGAGCCCAACCCAAGAAAGCCTATATGAATGCATACAGAATGCAGACATAAAAAATACATGATGTAAGTAAACATAAAATGTGATTTGGGGGGGTTGATGATGTAACAGTTAAGGTTACAATTAGTCTTTCTCTGTTTTTACTGTTCGTACTAAACTTTATCATTAATTGGAAATGCTTTTTAAACATTAATAATTTTAAACCAGATTATAGGCACTCTATTCTTAGTGTTGAATAGAAAGTCACTCAGTTGAGTGATTTTATTGAATGTGCTTTTGAGAAGTAGAGGTTTGGAACAGATGAGAAAAAAGTAATGGACATAAATAATAATTTTCACCATGTAGTATTGATGGTTTTCAAAGGAGTTTATTTAAAAACAGAGCATGTGTTGTTTTTTAAGTCAGCAACTCTTTGTTTTTTTGGTTTTTTTCTGTATTTTTTTATGGCTAAAGAATTCAACTGAAAGCCAGATAGGCAATGCTTAGAGGTTGGGTAAGGGGGATTTGCCAACAGTAAAGGACACTTCAATACATAGATACTTTCCATAAAGTAAAAAACCTTTGTATCGCCAAGGAGAAATAAAACTGTGATCATGGAAACTGCAGTGCTGGAGTTCTATGTAATACCGAGCAGGAGAGATCTGTTTTGCACATTCGTGGCAAATCTCCCCTAACAGCTACAGACAAATTTGGTTCTTTCATCAGGGGGTTAAAATAGGGCTTGTCTTCCTGTTCTGCTAAGAGAAGTTTTATCCACCCTTAGTTGTTCAGGGAAACACATCACAGGAAAGAGATTATTCACAGCTTTCCAATACTTCTATTACATTTCCTTCTAAAAATTTGTCTTTTTGTTTTCTCTGTTCATCCAGTGTTAAGAAAATATGGAACTTCAAGTGTCATCTTGTGAACTCATTTATTTTTCCTGTCTTTCTGAACCATTTTTTATTCATAGGTAAATTTGTGAAATCATTTGACTGAAAGAAGTGGGATATTTTTCAATTAATGTGGTCATCAGCCAGGAAGCAAAGTTCATTTTGCATCTTGACTGACTGCTGTAGTCTCCAGAGTTCTGACTTGTTTTAGATGTATGGTTATCTTAATGTGTAGCCTGACTAAAGGATGTCTGTGGAAAGTGCTGTCTAGCATTCTGGATGTGCCTTCAGCCCCAGTAATTGACGATTCACCATAGAGAAGATTATTCTCCACAAGAGTGTTTGACAGTTGACAAAGCGGAAGTTTAGAAGAAGAAATTTTTAGTAGTTCAAAGATGTCCTTTACTGCATTGGTTGCCATTTCCTTTAAAAAAAAGAAAAAAAAAAAAAGAGTGGAAAAATATAATTTATTTTTTCAGGTATGAATACATTCCTACAAGGAGCATTACAATTCCTTGCAGAAGTTAAGATTCAAGGGCAATAGTACCTATCTAACAATTCAGAGAAACTGATTACAGTGTTGTAATGAGCTGAGAAAGGAACTATATTTCTTTTT
Organism: Thryothorus ludovicianus; assembly: GCA_013397245.1. Classification (NCBI taxonomy): domain Eukaryota; kingdom Metazoa; phylum Chordata; class Aves; order Passeriformes; family Certhiidae; genus Thryothorus; species Thryothorus ludovicianus. The sequence continues at coordinate 1,157,998 of VZTB01008017.1, read as the reverse complement.
GTTATAAAAGTACTGGTTCTATTTTGAGACTAGGATCAAGTAAAACAAGGGAATTTTGAAAGGTGAGAAAGTGGATACTGATAGTTTAATGGGACCAGCAGGTTAGTCAAATGGAACTATGAAGGAATCCTTTTTCCAACTAATATTTTATTTTAGAAAAATATTTCTGGCCTAACTGTTACCACGAGAGCTGCACAGCTTTATGTATACATAGCCTTTGATGGAATTGAGAAAATGAGCACTCATACCTTAGGAGAGATTTTATAATCACTATGAATAATTGTTATTTAAAAGATTCTCTATTATGAGAATTTTTATTGCTGTCTGTTCCTTCTCACAGAACTTGAAGTGAACCTAAGTACATTTTATTCTAATATACTTTGTGAATTTTAATAGATGATACTTGATTTCTCTTTGAATTTTTAGTTAGAAATATTACATACACCACTATAACTAGAAAAATAACTAAATGAAAAGCTTGAAGGAATGATTGATTTGAGACCTTAAATAATTCTTTATTCTACTTTGTTTTGGCTTTTTTTCTCTGACTGCCAGACATGATTTATGGATTCAAGTTAACTTTTTTGGTATTGATAGCTTGAATATGATTTTACTGATCCAATGCAACACTGACACTTACGCTCCCTCTCCAAAAAAACCCTAAAAAACACCACCAGAGACACATAGACAAAACCACAACACCCCCCCTCAAATCAATCAATCAAATAAACAAACAAACAAAAGCCCTACAACGCAAAAATCATCAGAGGAAAACCCCAAACCAACCTCTCTGCAGTAGCCTCTGTGTAACACAGTCTTTCCCGGTGTAAGAGGTGGGGTGGTGGCGGTCAGGGTGGCTGGGATGCTGAAGAAATGGCACAGAGAGCTGTCTGGGCTGTCACTGGGCACTGAGCTGAGCTCTCCTGCCCTGGACAGATCAGCTTGGAGTGGGCAGGATGCCTGCCTTTCCACTGGCTGCCAGGCTGCTGGGATAGTGGCAGCAGAGCCCTCCTCCTGGGGCTACTGAGGGCTGGTCTCTGAAGTCCCTACCCTGGGCTGGCAGTTTTTGCTGTCCAAAAGAGAAAGAGTACAACTGGTGTTCTGCTGAAGGCTTTTGTAATTTTTCTTGCTTCTCTCTTTTGCCCACTGTTTGCCAAACTGCCTGGACCCAGTCCAGTGTTAAAATGAGATATAATGGGATGGAGCTTCTTAGTCTGGATTTTTCCTTTTGCAGCTCTCTGAAATGTTTACCTGGGAAACTACTGGCTCAAAAAAAAGTCTGTACGTCAGCAAGGGTCAACAGACAACTGCCGAGGCCAGCCCTGCAGCCTCGTGGGGAACCACTCTCAAGCTGTCTAGCTTCCCTTGACCATAGAAAAATTGAGAGGTGAAGAGCTTGTTTAAAGAAAAACACATATCACTGCTCAATGGCAATTGTATCTGAACGTCTGTGCTATTCTGCAGTCACCCAGGCTTGCACAGTGTCAAAAAATCTGTGTAATGAAACTTAGAGCTATTGAAGCAACAGGTTAATTATTTCCAGAACCCAGATGACAAATGATCTCAGTTGTAGACTCCTTTTGACTGCATTCTCTTTGCAGTGGATGAACAGTGCAAAAAGAAATTGCAATAATTGCTAAACCACCCATTCTTTCTGAAGAAAATCGTTAGAGGAATTGTATTTGGGAATAGTACGGGGAAATAAAAGGTGATGGAAGATTATGACCAAGAAATGTGGAACAAAGTTTTGTTAATACCTGGCTATCCAGGCTTTTTGGTGTGGTTGGAAGGCAATGAAGATACAGATACTTCCCTCCAGTTCACCTTGTGACAAAACTGGTGGAAATTAACTTGGAATCTGCAGCTAGTTCCCTGTATTAGTTTTGAAGGTGTAGTTAACAGCTACAGCCAGTGTTGTGACAATTTAGGATATTGAAGTAGCACATCTGACAAAAGATTGGTGTTAAATGACAATCTTTGATGATCAGATATAAATGTCAGTAAGGATGGGAATAAAAGAGCTCTCTCTTCTTGCCAGAGAAATATTCTGTGCATCTTTGAAAACTGCATTTGTAGCATATTCACAGCATTTTCTCCTTAAAATAGTATTTTAAAATTAATCTCTTTTAACCTATAATTTGATATTCCAGTTAGTCTTTAAGTAACCTTTCAGTTCCTGGTTACTGTACTGTACAGGAAAACATAAAATAAACTGAAATATTGTAGATAACACTGTCTGGAAAACAGAAAACTGTCTTATACAGCATCTGGAATGATCTGTTCCCTCAAATTTATATGTGGAACAGAGTATAAATCAAAGCTATGTAGAACTTTTCAGCACAGCCAAACCAAAAAGCCTGTAATAAAAAAGCTACCTGAATTCATCATGAGATGCTAAAATGAAAGAAGGGTTTTATGGAGGAAATCTTTGTGAAAAAAATCGAGAGTTAAGTATCAAAACACTGCAAATTTTGAGTGTTTTCTTCAGCCTAATTAAGTTGCAGTTTCAGTGAGTGAGCTATAATTTCTTGTTTAATGGAATGACATAAGAAAGGAAGTGGATTATGAATACAAGTTGAAAATCTCTTTTCAATAATGTTATTGCCTTGTCAAGCAGCAAGTCTGTATTTATCACACTTTCTCCTTAGAAATATTATCTGGGTGTCGAAGGATACTGACTTAAAATTTCGCAGTAACAGACTAGACTAGCATTCTAATTAGGATGAATTGTGGCTATTTTTGTGAATAAGGAAAACTACTAAAAACACATTTCCAGCTGGAAATCAATTTTCTAAATATATAATTTTCTAAAATATGTAATTATTTCTTTGATGCTTGTTTTTGTTTTGTAGAGGAGAAGCTTGTCGATAGATTTGCAAGTTCATTTTGTCAACTTTAAATTGCTAGCAACTGTACTGTCTGAGCGTGGCATGGTATTTGTGGTTTTTTGTTTTTCAAAAAATAAGCAAGGAAAGATATGCAGATAAGTTTTGTTTTTTTTACTCTTTGTTGCAGGGGCAAATTTTTATTAGCTAATGGGAACATTTTGAGCATTATATTTTGGTAATTTAGTAAACATTTAGAGTTCTCATCCCACTAGAAACTGAAAGACATTAATGAAATGTAGTGTGACAGCTTAATGAGGCAGTATCTACTTCACCTGCTAGTCATTTCTTTCCTCATAAAAACGTTGATAAGTCTCAGACTTGATTCAATTTTTGACAGGAAGCTTTATTCATGTGTTTATTCTGTTGGCAGCATTTGCTTCAAAATATCAGAGAAAAGAAAGAATTGAGTGTTGTTTATGCTATGTGGTAGCAAAGTATTTAAGGAAAAATACTTGGCATAAGGTTTTACTTATTTTTTAAGCTGTTCACTAACAGAGTTTGAGCATCAGAAGATTTTTTTTCTGTGCTTTGCATGAATGCTGGAACAGGAATTAATTCCTGACTTTTATTATCTTTGGGGTGGAATTGTGTTGATATCAATTCTGGATTAAGTTTGGGTTTTTTATTTTTTTTCTGATAGGTAATGTAACCAAAAGTCTGTAAAGTAGAATTTATGATTTCTAAATTACATGATTATTCCTTCACTCTGCAGCAGAGAAACCATTAATTCTCAAGCATGTTCCATAGTGTTATCAGTTGTGAGACTCTGTCTATTGATAAAGCATGAGGTTTTGTTTGGTTTCCAGATACATAATACTTAGTTGGAATGTAACACACTGTAGACAGCAAACAAAGCATATGTTCCAGTACCTTTCCTGCACAATATGACTTCTGCAATGTCTGGAGGTGATTAAGAATATGGAAAACAAGTTCTCATGAATATGACCACATCTGTCTTTTTAACAAAATTCTCCTATGGGGTTTGAAATTCCAGCATTCTGAGCTCCTTTCAGTAACTGAAGGATTTTTCAGAGCAATATTTAATGGGTTGTATTTAAAGAAAACATCGTGTATTGTGGCAAAACAGAAGGGAAATAGTGTCTCAGTCATCAGCTACAGGAGCATTTCATGCTTCCTTCCTCACAAATTCACTGGTGATTTTAACTGCAGTTTTCCTTTAAGCAGATAAAACCAATAGTTTGATATTTATTCCTTTCTTTTTAATTTTCTTTTTTTTTCCAGAGGCCTAAGATTAAATATTTTTAAGTCCAAGTTCCCTTCATTTGTCTAGTGTATCTTAATCTGTGACACTCAGGTCAAGTGGAAAGTTGGCTTCTGTCATAGAATTAACTAAGCTATGAGACAGTGTTACAGTGATTAAATACTGCTGTAGGTTCCTTCTTTTCCTTCTCTGGAGTATGCCTGCAAAATAAAGCTCAGCTTTACTTTAGTATTTTTATTTCCTTGTAGCTTGTAGTCACAAGAGCTCCTGAATGGATGGACGTGCTGCAAATGCAAGGAGTTTATGTTACATCAATCCTGAGTGGCCAGATACTCATAGCTGCTCATAGAGAAAAAGAGCAGCTTGATTGTCATGAGTTGTGTACTCTGATGGCTCTGACATGGAAGGCCAGTGTTCAGCAGTGCCTCAAAAACTGGCAGGTTCCCACATGGAGTTCTGCTGTTTTCTACCAGTTTTCTGCTCTTAATGTTACCTACATTTCTTTGAGCTTTCAGTGAAAATTAGCAAGCAAAATAGGCTTATATTAGAAAATGGGAACAAAAAACAGCACCTTGAGGTATTGTGGATTTTCTCTGTGGATCCAGCCCTAGCATTTCACTGAATGACAGAGCACATTGTCCTACAAGGAACCCCTTACAGTGGGTGGGAGATTAATGTACAACTTCTGTGATTCTTCTGAATGCCAAGGTCCTGGAATAAATTCAAGACAGAGCTAAATTTTTCTTGTGGTAGAGTTTAATGCTATTAACATTAAATGGATTGTTTTGAATTAATTTCCTTAGACTGGTGTGTAAAGGAGGACCATGTGAGACTGCATAGCTGTCAGACTTTTTTACAAGGGCCTGGATGTACCCTGATAACATTCTTCTTAAATGTGAGACTGGAGCTTCTGAGACTATTGTTGATCTTCATTGGTCTTTGATAACAGTACTTCTAAAGAGTTTGTTGAAGGAAACAGTACATATTTTACAGTATTTAGTAGTATAGAAGGTTAAGTTTCTTGACATTTATTTGAAAAAATGGTAACAAATCCAGCATACATTTTCAATAAGGTGAGACACAAAGAACTGCTGCTTATAAATTTTTCACTAGAGAGAGAAAAGAAAACTATCAGTAGCTCAGTCAGCCTGGTGTGTATGCAGGGAAGGCCCAGGAGAAGCAGAAAGAGCCAGATGTCAGCTTGGTGGGGAAATTGTTATCCTTTTCTCTTCAGGTTATGGGCTGTTTCATGAGAAAATGAGTGGTAAACATATGGAATAAGTTACATGGAAGTTATTCTGAAGTTAAAAGCATCAATGAAGTCAAAAGACACCTAGACTTCTTCCTAGAGAAAGGCAGTATTGAGGGATGTTGTGAGAAAACAGGATGGCTGAATTAGCACCATCCCAAAGTAGAGAGATATTGAAAGCCAGGTGGCCTTTCAATCCTAATGTCTCTGTGCCTTTTTTTTAAATTATTTATTTATTTTTTTTAATTCCTAGAATACTTGTGTTCTGAAGTATCCCTTTCCAGCCTGGTTCTAGGGAAGTGAAGTTAAAAGATGGGTATTGTACTACTGTTGGTTTGGTAACCACTGTATTGCTATGGACAATAGAGTAGAGAACATTTTGCCACTAGTTCACGATTTTATGGTCTGTTAAGATGTCATGAGCTGTGATGTTAGTTTCAAAATATGCCAAAGCTGATAAATTAGCTGAGATTAAAGTTATTGTCCTTAGGCAACTGAAAGCTTGCCCTTCCCAAGAAGAGTACCATTCCACATTAGGCACGGTGTAGGGGAAGACTGTGCTGTATGGGACTATTAACAAGAATGTTCAGTATGATAATCAGTTTATTACTCAAGGAGACAGTAGAGCACCATTTTAAAAAGCTGTTCTCTGTGTTATTTTGGTCCATTTTGAAGGCCACGTATTTACATGTCCAATCTCTTTATCATCTTCACATAAAATGTTGTTTTGGTCTCATCTTACTTTGTTGAATATAACTATAAATGAACTTTCCTACCAATGTTATTTGCCCCTGTCTGAGATCATCCAGGACTTACATCTTAATTGTGCTTTGTTGTAAATGTGATTTGGTACAAATGAGGCAAAATGAAATGTTCTCCTGCTTTGGTCCCATCTCTCCATGGTGCTGTATGTTTCATGGCTTAATTTTCAGTGAAATTGTAGGGGGCTTAGTTTGGAGTTAATGCCCCCACAGTCCCATGTTCACTGCAGAATCAAAGAATTAATTTAGTTGTAGCTAAGTGAAAAAAGCTTCTTCACATTAAGTGTTGCAATTATACAGTATTCTGTATCATGATTCTCACAAAATTTGTAGAAAAACGGTATTTTTTGAACTAGTGCAAGGGTTACTGAAATCTGAATGGTTCCTTATTGCTCTAATGTCTCTGGTTTTGTTTCTACCAGAACCCTTTCTTGAAATGCAGTATTTATGTTCAGAGCCTTTGCTCACAAAGTAGATGATAGTAGATGATCCTATCCTTGTCTGACTGTGCTTTTACACTCAGAAGTATGAGATGAAAGCCTTAGGACAAACAGTACAAATAAATACGCTTAGTGTGCATTGTAAAATCGGGAAATTCATATTTATACTTGAAGATTTCACTGTGTATTTTTTTTGAAACAGAGTGAAGAAAAACTTTATGGTCATGTGGACTACTGTATCTGGCCTCTTCTCCCATCTGGCCTTCCCTCCTTCAGCCTCATACCCTCCAAGGACCTTGCACGGTTGCTTTCCTTGCATGTAATCTGGCCCTTGAGCTTTATTATTTTATATTATTCTTCACTTACACAAGTCAAAATCTGGAATTCCACTTCCAGATGTTTTAGATTAAGAATGAGAGATAGGAATGACTTCCTAAAATTCCTGGCTGATTGTGTGAGATCTGAAAAGAGAGATTGGTGGTAGTGGAGACAAATCCAGCATCACGCATCTTTGTGAGCTGAAGCATCTTAATTGTAGCTAGAGGGGAAAAGTAAGTTAGGTGTCAAAATGTGTTTAATTTTTTTTTGTCGGTACCAAGGCAGCAATAAAATGTAGTCTGACATGATGATGGGAGAATAAAGAGTAATATTTGGTGTTTGTTGAGTAAAGAAAACAGGATTTTATTGTAAATAACTCTGCAGAAGGAGACAGTAATTATGTGGGTCCTTGGAAGAGGAGGTCAGAAAAACTTTATTGTTTCAGTGCTGTTCGTGCCAGAATTAGCCATTTAAGCCATTATTACCTTTCCCTCATTGGTAAAGCTCTCCAAAACTCTTGATGAAATTACTCATTTACTGAAGATGCTTAGAGTAGTCTACTGAGGTCATTTATGCTGCTAATGGTGGCATCATGTTTGAGGATGCTGAAGGCACATAATCTGATGGTGGAGAGTGGGAGGGAGGATCAGCTTCCCTCTGTTTCCCAGAGGAGGTGGCAGCTGGCAGAAGGTTGCCAAAGGTCCCGTTGGCCCCCCACAGTGAGATGCCTGTGGGAAGGTGAGTCTGTAGGAGAGGATGAGTGGAGGGCAGGAGCAGCTGGTTCCTGCTGTGCCTGCTCAGCCACAGGGACTCGGATCTGCTGCTCCAAGGCCACGTGGCTTTGGAGTGTGAGCATGAGGCTGAGGAGAGCATGGACACAGCAGCACTGGGGCAGAGATTGGACACTGCCCAACTGCACTGCCTCCAAAATGGGAAGTAAAGTTTGCCACACTCTAAGAGGGAGCTTTCTCTTACCTTTGTGATGATTTAAGTACAAAATATTATCCATCCCTCTGCAGGTTTGGCCTTGGGAGAAGGCAGAGGTTGAGGTTGCACCTAGTTATTGATGTTCCTGCAGAACTGAACTCTTACTCTGTTTAGCACCAGAACAAGTAACAGTCCCAACCTTAATCAATTAATCCACTTTATATTTTTTTTTCCTGTAAAATAAACCAGGTGGCTTGATTCCCAGTTGCTTGGCTTTGATCATTAAACTATATGCCTTCTGAGACATATGAGTCTGAGTACCCTGTGATAGGCAAGCCAAGTGGATCAATGGAGCTCTGTGTTTTCTTGCAGTTTTTGTTAAGTTGTGGAATAAAACACAGCTTATTTTGAATTGAGGCAAAAAATATTATTTCTCTTTCACAGCGATGAAGGGAATTGGTTGAGCACAGGTTTTCCTTCCGCAAGCACTCCTGCTGTAGTTCATACTTTTGCCAGTTTCATGTGGAACTTCCTGCATTTCTCTCTCACTATGTGTATAATGTAAAATGTGAGTGTGGTATTGAAATGTGGCTAGAGTATTATCTTCACTAAAGACTAGCATGGCTGCCTCTGTGAAATGATTGTAATACACTCGCTTTGCATGAAAAGCTTGTTCTTGTTCCATTAATGGTTATGTAAGCAGCATTAAAATATTGCCTCTCCCTGTCTAGACATCAAAATATTGGATTTGGAAGCCTCATGCTAACACTGGAGTTTTAGAACATGCTCAGCACTTGCTACCCAGTAAGTTGGTAACTTCTTTTTCTGTTAGGTTTAACTTTCCCAATGAGGGAGGAAGATCCTTTGAGCTCTAAGTGAAACTGCTTTCCTACTGCCTGCCTGCCTTCCCCTAGAAAGGGAAAGTATTGTCAGTCAAGCAGCCATTACATAATATCCTGTAGACAAAATAGTGGAGGTGGCACATTGTTCAGTAATCTGACGTGTTCCTTTGCCAAACAGTGATTTCCATGAAAAAACTTGTTGGCGTAAGGAACTTGTTGCATCATGTCACTTTATCCCTGTCTCTCCCTCCCTGTATGTATTAAATTTCTTACAAACAGGTGAAGTGATCTGAGTGAGATTAGCCAGTGTTCCAAGTTTGCTAAACAAAGAACTGGAAACAGCAGGAGTGCTTTCAAGTGATGATGATGATGGCTGGTGTAAATTTGGGATCAAAGAGCCAGTAGTTCTGTACTAAAAAAAAAAAAAAAAAGTTTAATTATTATTCTTAAAGAAAGAGAAATGGAAAAGGATACCTATTCTGGCGTGCCCAAGATAATTAAATTAGATTCAAGCATACTTGCTTGCACATTAGGAAGTATTTCCCTAGCTTAGAGCACAGCAGGTGGTTCCTTGTATCTTCTAAGTCACTTCTTTGGATGTGTGGGCTTTGACAATATATTTTTAGAGAACAGCACTGACAAAAGGTAATACAATTCAGCAGCAGCTAGGTCTTTGAAAATTGTAGGCATTCCAATGCTCCTTTTATTCCCTATGGTCTTCTGTGTTAAAGCAGCCCATTCCACTTCAGCTACCAAGTGCCACTTTCTCTGTGGACAGGCATACTCAGTTGCTTGTGTCACGCAAAGCAAATGCCAGCTTTAAGCGATTTAGCAGCACTGCATCTGCTTCAATAACAGCAGCATGCTGTAAGCCCAGGAATTTTTTCAGGAAGCACATAATCTTGATGAAGGACTGTAAATTACTGTCCAAAGCAAAGAAGGCCTTAGTGAGCACTCTGTCATGGAGTGACACAGCAGGACTGCATGGAGGGGGACTTTGGAACGGCGATAGAGCATCTGTCCCTCTGCGGATGTTGTTTCCTCATTGTTCCAAATGAATTTCATTTACTGCTCTGAGAATGGCATTTCTTATTTACTTAGGGTAATGCAGTATCTATTTAGGAAGTTTGCATGCCAGCAGCAGTCCTGTGATCAGAAACAGCTCTTTGCAGTGAAGTATTGCTGCAGTGGTGGTGAATTCCTGTGCAGAACTGCCAATAATATGAATAGTAATTAGTACCTTGTGTAAAGCCTTAGAACACCTAGAAATGAGCTGACGACATAACTCATCAGTAAGTTATTTTCCCTAGATACTGTTTAAAGTCAAATGATGGAATTTCTGTTTGAAGTAATGAGATCAGGAAAACAAGTGCTTGTCCTCAGGAAACAAATCAGTTGAGAGACTCCTGAAGAAAAATGCAAATCTTTTTTGTACCTTGGTCTTTTCCCTTACCACAACCCCCCTGTCCATTAGATTTACCCATCAGCAACTCTATAAACTTTTTGACATCAAAATCTGATGCAGTTTTTTGTATTTTCATTTTAGGTGTTGAGCTCTTACCAGACAAGGGTTGATTTTCTCTTCTTAGGTAGTACTTTGGCTTCCCTCATTAGGGAGTCATTCTCCATGAGGAGCTGGATGACCTTTCTCAGGCTTCAGCTGCGTGGAGTGTGCGGGTCCCATCTTGTCACCTTGATCTCTTCATTGCTTTGGTGTGCTCAAAACCCCGTCTGTCATGTGGTATTTACCTTGAGCCCAGGCTCTGTTCTGAACCAGGTCAAAGGATTTCAGTACTGTTAATGTAAAGAAAGTAGTAGATAGAAGATTCCTCTAAAGATTATTTTGTGGGAGTTGTTTTTTTTCATGAGCCCTTGCCTGAAGTAAAATTGCCTCAGAAATTCTCACAAGTTATGAGTAGACGAAAACTGCAGAGCCTTGAATTAAAATGTTATCAGATTCTTTTTTTTTGTCATTTTGCTTGATTCTTTACATATGGCCAATATAAAATCAAGCTAAGTTGTGTTTATTTTTTGCCTTTTCTCCCAAAGATCTTGAATTGTAAAAGGTGTCTAATAGTTTTAAGTTAGTTCTTGGTTTTGTCTAGTTTGTTCACATGACCTCACAGATGATCCACCAAATTTTTTTTTTTTTTCTGGGTTGAATTAATACTTCAAAGCTTATTTTCCCCTGTGGCTTATTGGGAAATGAAGTATCACAATATGCACTCAGAGTAAGAATTAGTAATTCTATTTGACTAATCTCTGAGTTCACAAAACTTTTCAAACAGATGGCATGAAGTGCATTGCCAAAGCCCCTGCATTACTGCTGAGTGATGTAAATTATTTAATTGAACTCTGACAGCTTCCTAACCAACCCATAAACTTTACATTGTGCCCTAGGTGCTCATATGGATTAAGACAACTCCTCTGTAAGTAATAATAAATGAAAAAGGATTCCCTTACATGTTTCAGGAAGAGTTACAAAAATACTCTGCTAATATTGTTTCTAAACAAGGCAATCAATTGCTATTAGTGTACCATACTGAATATAGGTGGTCCAACCTCATGCAGCCTGCTTAGTGCATGAGGGAAAGACTGTGGATATGTTTACCTGCGCTCCATCAAGGCTTTTGACACTCTCCCACAGCACACTCCTGGCAAAGCTGGCAGCCCATGGCTTGGACAGGAGCACTCTGTGCTGGGATAGGAGCTGGCTGATGGCTGGGCCCAGAGAGTGGGGCTGAGCTGTGCTGCATCCAGCTGGGAACAGTCACCAGTGGTGTTCCCCAGGGGTCTGTGCTGGGGCCAGTCCTCTCTAACATCTTTATTGATGATCTGGATGAGGGGACTGAATCCACCATTAGCCAACCTGCAGATGACACCAAGTTGGGGGAGAGTAGTTATCTGCTGGAGGATAGGAATGCTCTGCAGAGGGACCTGGGCAGGCTGGATCCATAGGCTAAATCCAAAAATATGAGATTTAACAAGACCTAGTGCCGAGTTCTTCACTGTGTCCCCAACAAGCACCTGCAGCACTACAGGCTGGGGACAGAGTGGCTGGATAGCAGCCAGGCAGAAAGGAGCCGAGGGATCCTGATTAGTAGCTGCTGAACATGAGCCAGCAGTGTGCCCACATGACCAAGAAGGCCAGTGGCATCCTGGCCTGTGTCAGGAATAGTGTGTCCAGTTGGACAAGAGAAGTCACTCTTCCCCTGTACTGGGCACTGGTGAGGCTGCGCCTTGAGTGCTGTGTCCAGTGCTGGGCCCCCCAAAGTAGGAGGAATGTTGAGATGCTGGAGAGTGGCCACAAAAAGGCAATAGAGGTTCAAAGGTCTGCAACACATAAGGAGCAGCTGAGGGAGCTGGGGGTGTTTAGCCTGGAGAAAAGGAGGCTCAAGGGGGACCTTTTCATTCTCTACAATTCCCTGAAAGGAGGCTGTAGCCAGGTGGGGGTCAGTCTCTTCTCTCAGGCACCCAGCAATAGGACAAGGGGATGCAGCCTTAAGCTGTGCTAGGGCATGTTTAGGTTGGACATCAGGAAAAATTTCTCCACTCAAGGGGTGGTTGGACCTTGGAATGGGCTGCCCAGAAAGGTGGTGTAATCACTAACCTTGGAGGTGTTTAATGAAAGATTGGATGTGGCAGTCAGTGCCATGATCTGGTTGACAGAACAGTGTTCAGTAATAGGCTGGACTCGAGAATCTCAGAAGTCTTCTCCAACCTCATTGATCTTGTAATTCTGTGATTCTGATGAGGAGTGGCTGAGGGAGCTGAAGGTGTTTAGGCTGGAGCAGAGGAGGCTCAGGAGTGACCTTATTGGTCTCTACAACTACCTCAGAGGAGATTGTAGTAAGGTGCGGGGGGGGGTCAGGCCCTTTTCAGAGAATGACAGAATGGGTGGAATTGGAGGTGACTTCTGGAGATCATCTAATCCTAGTCTCCCTCATCTAGAGCAGGTTGCACAGGATTCTGTCCAGGTGGATTTTGATTATTTATGAAGAAGGAGAGTCAACAACCCCTCTTCTTTGATCTCTTAACCTCTACTTTTTCTGAGAAACAAGAAGTAGGATGAGAGGAATTGATGTAAGTTGCACCAGGGGAGGTTTAGATTAGATATTAGAATCAACTTTATTCTCTGAAAAGGTTTTCAGGCATTGGAACAGGCTGCCCAGGGATGTGGTTCAGCCACCAACTCTGAAGGTATAGATGTGGCATTTAGGGACATGATTTAGTGGTGGACTTGGGCAGTGCTAGGCTGGACTTGATCTCAAAGGTCTATCAACCTAAATGGCTCTATTATTCTAAGTTGATGTTATTTCAGTAGTGACTTCTTTTTTTTCTGAAGGTCTTCAAATGAGGTATAATAATGTCCTTTGCTTATGTAATCTGGTTTGTATTTATGTATTAAATAGATAAAAGTACAATACAAATCTATTCCTGTAGGGGAGGAGGTAGCTGTGTTAGCTTGTTGCATAACTGACCCTACAGTAACTACAGAGAAAAGTTGAGAAAAAGCAGTGAATATAAGTTATAGGGTGCCTCTGTGTATGTCAAGGTACAGTTTGCATGCACTGAGTGAACACTTGCTAAACATACAGACTTGAGCTTGTTTGCTGAACAGTTTGATAGAAATAGCTGTTACTTTGCTTCTTGACAGGTAAGGAAATAAAACCTGAGAGCATGATACATGAATCATCCTGCTATGAAGTATAATTAAAAGGAGAATTGGAGCTGGACTTTTTATAACCTTTGGATAATTGCTTTCAAAACAAGAAAAGCTTTTAATTCATACTACTCGGTGAAGACTAATGTTGCAAACTGCTATCCTTTATTGGAGTTTGGTATTAGATAACTGTGGATTACCTTTACACAGAGATGCAATTTGTTCAGAGCATTCTTCTCTTTCTATAGCTACAGTGTTTTGTCTCTAAATGTGCCATTCTGCCTTCTTTTCCAACAATGCAACCTTATAATGTTTTCAGCTCAATACCTGACTTCAGCTGTCCTAGCAGATAACTGTAAGGTTGCAGTTGATAAAGGAGGAGAAATTTAATAGCAATCACAGTGCTGACACAAAGTAAACCAAGGGCACAGTTTTCTAGAAAATGGAGTCATGTAATAGCAAGAGGATTGGAAAACAGTGGGACATCCAGTCTGCTGAGGTCCCCTGAGACTTTTTCCTCCTAAAACTACTTGGAGAGATGAGCACTCGCTTCCAGCCACATTCATGCAGATTTTTATGAATGCTTAAAATGCCATTATGGAGGAAATTAATCTGAAAACATAAATACTTTATGAAATAAAAATAGAAGAAATAAAATGCAGATTCAAAAAATAACCTGCCAGAATCACTCAGGTACAAGTCAGGCTATATCAAAAGCAATATGAATATATCTTTAAGGTCAGAATTGAATTATATTTTCTCTTGTTGTCCTTGTCTGAAGTATATTTATATCTCACAAAGTATTTAAAAGATAAACAGAACAAATGCACGAAAATAGTTTTTAAATCCATCCGTAGTGTGTTCTCGTGCTGTAGGATGAAAGAGGATAAAATTTAGATTCTACCAGGCTTTTTAGCTGTGCAGCTTTGTTCCAACAGAATAGTCTTAGGGACAGATATTTCAAAGCATAAAATATTTATATGCTTCCTAGCCTTTTTATTGAAATTCTTCTTTAGTTATTGGATCAACAAGTCTGTTACAGAGTTTCTAAGGCTTGAGCATTGAAATGCAATTTTTTTAAAAAACTTTTTTTTTAATTGCTTGGTATTTCTCTGTAATGTTTCTTTTAAACTACAACAAACATTGAATACAGTTCCAGAATTGGCACCTCGGAGAATCTGACATATACAGTGCTGAAGCTAAACTAGGTTTCATAGAGAAATGATTCTGATGCCTTAGTAAGTCTCCAGGTTATGAACATAATGCATGGCTACCATTGGATGCTGTCACAAGATAGTCAGGAAGGCGTGATGTCTCTGAACAAAAAAGTGACCCAAAATAGAGAATGTCTTTAGTAGCTTAGCTTTCATTGCCTTCTTCCCAAGCTTTTTTGGTGGTTTTTTTTTAATTTCATTTAGCCTGTGCTGCTGTATCACTGTAAGTAAACCATTCCTTACAGAGGAAAAGGGAGGGAGTCTGCTAATAGAGGCCAGAGTCAGTTCCTTTTAAATGCAGTATAAAGTAGATTCTCTAGAGAAATTTCTTGTGTTATTGTGAAGCTTCTAGAACTCATAAAATAGCTCTAATAGCTCTGCGTTCCCAAAATAGCTCTGCTGTGAGACTGCAAGGTATTTGTTTGTTTTGTGGGCTAGGTGCCAGGTTGTTTCTGCATAGAAATGTGTTTGGAGAACAACTTCATAGGCTTTCTTAGCCCTGACAGGACATTCTCTGCAAGAGTGCAATCTGCTCTCTCTCCAGATTCATTAAAATACTTTTGATTGACAGTGAATTTATTTGCTGGATTTAGCAGAAATAATTTGCTTTTGGTAAAAAAAAAAAAAACAACCAAAAAGATCGTGTATTTCTCAAAAGATGAGCCCATCCACGTTGCCATCTTTTCCCAATAATGGAGCTCAGGAGTTCTGCCCACCCTATGCCAGGGAGACAAGTTAATGCCCTGTGGTACAGATGCCTGACTGCAGCTCCTCAAAGCTTTGGTTTGGCTCTTTGGCTGGAAGGTTGTGGGGAGCCTTTGGGCTGAGTTATTTGCAAATTGTGTAAAACCAAGATCACTTTTGCATATTGTGTTGGTTGACACTGGTCTGTGGGACTGTCTGAGCACCAGGAAGCATAGAGGTCACTCACCAGCAAAGAGTTGGGTGGCACTTAGGTTTTATTTGGGGAGTGGGGAGGAAGCTTGCCAAGGCTTTAGTTTTGAGGGAACACCTCTGAGAAAAAAATGGAAAGTTGAGTGTCATGCAGGATTTGATTTGGTCTGTAATGTAATGCTGATTTCAGTTCTTCACATTTTTCAGTGCTAGTGATCTCTGACCCATTTCTAGAGACTGGCCCTTTTAAAATACAAATTATCTCTCAGGAAAGATAAAATTGCCTATACTAAAAACCTTTTTTCAGAGTTAGTAGTTTTCTGTCCTGGTGGAAGCCCACTTTGTCAGTTTTCGGAGTTTTATATCAGATGGGAAAATCTTGTTAATGCTGAAGCAATGTTTGTAATAAAGAGAAAAATCTGAAAGGAGTGAAAATTTATTTCTCAGGAGGGCATAGCCTTTATCACCAGAAAAATCACTCTATGGTTGGTCCTTTGCTGACTGTGGAGCCTCTTCTGAAGGCTTCCCTCCTTCTGGGGACTGACTGTCAGGTGCAGCAAAACATTGAAAGGGAAACCTCTCAAAGAGAGGAGACAGCAAAGGTGGTGGATTAAGTGGTGTTTAATTGCCCTAATGCAAATAAGGAGGATATTTGGTACTTTATGAGGTCTCTTTACCTTCACATTTGTATCAGAAGTACCTTTTGTGCAGTGGCCTTTGTCCGCGCTGTGCATACGGTAGTGATTGGTCCTTGGTGCAGTTATAGAAATACTGATGTAGTTATGGTTGTCAGAGCTCAAAAAGTTCCATCTAGGGTTTGCAGACCCTGTTTCAACTGTGACACAGACAGAGAATACTGTGTCAGGAGTTGTTGAGGATGAGTTGATTTGTGAAATGGGAGGTTTTTCTATCAAAAATCCATCATGTGCTGTGTTTTTGTGCTTCACGGGAAGACTAAGTTTTGTGCTAGTATCTCAGTACCTTGTGTCTTTGTTTTCATCTATTCAGCAGGCTGATAGATAAATCACATATTTTATATGCTTAGTTTCTGGGAGATGTGCCAGCTGTGCCTGTAAAAAGTTTACTGTAATGATATTATGAAAGAAAAAATTAGTCAAAGGATGGGATGACATGAAAACAGGGTTTTTTAAAGTAGTGGAAGAAACAGTGAGATGTGAAGATGTGATGAAGGGGATTTAGTGACAGTTGACCACCCAAATTGGGCAAGTCCAAGCCTGCTTTATAAATTTAACTAGTTGCCCTAAATAACCAAGTTCACCTTTCAATAAGTGTTTGTGTTGAGCTATAATGAAGTATATAATTGACCTTATTCCATGCAATCATCAAATTCTTCCATTCCAGCAAATTCAGTGAAAAACAGTGTTATGGAAATTGCACTGTACATTTTCTAAAGGAGTATTATTCATAAAATGAAAATATCTGAAACCAATTTTGGTATCTGGATTATTTTATTACTAGAAAACCCCAAAACTTAAGAACTTGGCATACAGTGATATGTAATATGAGATTTGAAACATAAAATGAAAAAAAGTCTCTTTTCATAAAATGTAGTACTTTGTTCTGTGTTTTTAAAAAAAATCTCTAGTTTTGAGTTTTGTGCTTTCATCCCAGTATAAGCCTAAGCCACCCTCTGATCAACTAGTTTGCCAAATATAGTTATGTTTCCATAACATTCTGGATGTGTGCCTAATCTCTTCTTCACATATGACTCCTGATTTTTACAGAGATTGACATCAAGAGGTGTTTTTAAAATACAGGAATGTAACTGATATCCAAATTTCTTCTTCACATGCTGTTGCCATCCAGGGGAAGGGTCTGTTTCAATAATGATCTGAGGCATTAACTTCTTCTGCCTGTATTTGGGCACCTAGATAAATACCATGGCTCTCAATACCATCAGGGGTTCATTAACTTCCAGTGTTTCTATTAGCAAGTGTTCAGATTTCGGGCTCATTTCTGATCTAAGGTATTCAATGTCCTTAGAAAATCTTTTACTCAGCTTGCTACGTGCAATTCTGGTGACAGATTACTCAAGGTAAGTGTTGAAATGCATCAGCCTGTTTGAGATGGTAACTAATGCAACTTAATCAATTTCTAAAGAATGAAATTGGTTAAATGACTGCTTTAGCTGAAGAACTGTCATTTGTTTCAGAAGGTGAATGGAGTATTTTGCTACCCATTTTACTTAGGCTGTGGAAAGCTGACCCAGTTGACCCTACAGTAATTTGGTGACCTCAGAAATGATGTGAAAGTTCTTCATGTCTTTCTAAAGCTCTTACAAATACATGCTACAATTGACTAATTTTTTTCCCCCCCAACTTTAAGAAATTAGATAATGAGTCTACCCACTGGCTGGTGCAGTTATAGAAGATATTTTTATTCTTTGGGGGTTTTTTTGGCTAATATGTGTGTTTAAATTTACAAAGGATTCTGCAAGATTACCATAAGCATTGCTTTTCCTGATCTTGGAAAGTTCTCTTGTGTGTCTCTCTGCTTCCTTTTGCCTTTACCACCCAGTACCTCATACTCAACTGAAAATAATCACCCATTTGAGTGATGTTAGTTTTAAAAGCTCAGATGATGTTGATTGAGAAAATAAACTTTCAATTATAATTTCAATCTAGCATATTCTTCTAGACATTCAAGCTGAAGTGTTAGTATTTCAGTTGAAAATGACAGGGAAAGTATTTCTTTGTAACACTTATGAATAAATTACCACAGTGGTAACACAACAAACTAGAGGTGGAGGAAAGTGTTCATTTATGTTTTAGTAGTTGGAAGGGCAGTATTTTAGTGGTTGCCTCATATGCCAGAAATGTGCCTTTTAATTTACTCTTAAGTAAACACAGATGAGTGGGATTTTTTTTCACCACTAGTTTTCACAAATTTCTGATGAGCATGATTAAGTTTGAATGATGGACTTGTTACTTGCTGGGCTAATCAGTGCATAAAATCACTTCCAAAACTAAAAGGTAATTATGTAGGGTAGGATATGGAAGGGAAATAAAGTAGTAAAATAAAGTTAGGAAGCTGTTTGAAGATTAAGGCTCCAGATTAAACATTCATGAATAAATTATCAAAGACTTTATCTAACGGCTAAACCTTGGAAGAAGCTTGACAACACTCTTATGTATGTTTTTCTTGTTTGTCTAAAATGCTTACTTTATATAACTGCAGAAAGACTTTCTTGTTCAAGAGAAATCATTTAGTTAGAAAACATTCTGACTTTCTCCACAAGTGATTTCTGTCATTTAAAGGAAATTTTTGTTTTTAAGACCATACACCTGGCAAGTTTTCAGATGTGAGGCACAGGACTCTGCATTTTCTTTTAAGATTTTTTGTTGTTAGCCTTTCCAAAAGAGAATGTGATGTTTGTGTGTTACATTGCAGACTTCATCTGCTTGGGTTTTTATGAAGTAATTTCAATACAATTTTTTTCTTTTTTTTTTCCCTCCTGCTTTCTTAATTTTTCTAAGAACATTTATGAAGTGGTTCTGAGTCTTGATATTATTATGTGTAATATACTGAGTTGCTAGACACTGAAGTAGCCTTCATGGGAGATCAGTGAGGTGGCCACTGAGAGAGAATGACACCCCATGTTGACATATAATGTATAATATACTTATTTGGCAGGACAGATACAGTAGGTACAGCAATTCCTGTTCTACAGAAAGGCTTGTATCACAAATCAGAGCCTCAGTCCTATGCTTCAGACATGTCCTGTGGCAGGGGAATGGGGATCACTTGGCCAGGCAATGTGGATCACAGCTCAGCACCACACGGAGCAGTTGCTCTCCTCGGACTGCAGATCCTGAGGGTATCTGAATTCCAGGCATTGCATTTCTCCCCTCTGACCACTCTGCGGGCCCTGGGACTATTGTCTTAATTTTTTATTGCTCTCTCCATTAGATCATTGGCGCAGTCACTCAGCCCCAGGCCAATCTCTCTGCCTTCCTCCTTCCTTGAGGCTAATTAGTGGTTGCTGCTGTGGTTTCTATCACCCTCTGGCCGCCTGCCTATGTGTGATATAAGAAATGTTGCCTTTGTTATCCAGCACATGCTGGATTTGTCTAGTCAGTTTGAGCTAGACAGGTCAGGTTAAGTCTCATTTATTTAGGTGATGCCTTGGGTATGTTAACACCAGGTGTTGAGTATTGTGTAAATCAGAATTCTGGGCAGAATATTAACTAGAGAGGCTGATGGCAGCCCCACAGTAAGGTGGTACAGATGCCCACTAGTTATAAATATTATAATGAAGGGAGTATTCTGCACTACCCACCCACCTGTGGTTCTGCTCTCCCCATCCCGCCCATGCCTACCTTTGTGTCCTCATGTGGAAAGGAGCCACAGAGCTCAAGTCATTGAGTGGTTAAAAATTGGATTTTCAAAGGTATTTAATAGAAGCTTTTTTCTTCTCAAATGTCTTTGCCTGAAATACAGTATTTTCCCAGTAACTGAGCTTTGGCAAGATGGAAGGGTGCCTAAAACAATATTCTTTTATTCTAAGGCTGATGCTGAAAGGTGGTTTTGTGTTTTTCATTGACTTGGATAATTTTTTTAGTGATTTTAAGTTTATTCTTTTTAGGTAGACAGCAACTGTAGGTTGGCTGAAGAACCTGCAGAACATTGGAGTAGTAGCTACTTATTCAGTGGCACTTGGCTGAAATCCTTCTCTAGAAAGCAAGGCAGTATCTTTCAGTGCTGACTACATCTGTACTTCCAGCTTATAAAGTCACTTTCTCAGGGACTTTGTTGTCTGTAAGCTGATACCTAATTAGTTCTAAGTGTGTAGTAATGATCTGAACACCACAGTATGCCTGTCTTTTTCCTAACCCAACATAAACATATCATATATAGTTCCTGAATAAATATTGAACTGTATGATTCTATGGTAAAGACTCCTTTGGATATATTTCTACTAATTCTCAGGTTTTTGAGATTTAAGATCACTTACGAAAGAGGTGTAGAGTTGAACCAATGCAGTAAGTACCAGAAATCTTGCAGATCATATTCAAGGAAACATATCTTTAAAATTGAAACTTTCCTAGAATAGAGCTGTCTTTTTTTAGAGACAGAAATGCTGATTCAGAGGGGAACTCTCAAAATAATGATTTTTTTTTCTCTCTCTTGTACAGTAATATCTTAAGGGAAAACAGAAAATTCAGACTTTTGATTTTAGTGGAGCTCCTGTAATCCTTGTCAGTAGGCCTGTAAAAATGTTTTCCTTTGCTTCCTTTGAGGTGCTGAGGAAGCAAAGTACAGAAGAGGGCCTCTAGGTCTTAACCACACATCCTGTACATGACAAACGAGCACTTAGGTTATTTCCATTTTGTCATGAGGTCTGTCCTGCACCTGTGCAAATGATGGCTTGGGAGGTGGATCTGGAGTGATGCACTGGGTCAGCACGTGGCAGTGGATCAGGCTGGTATTACTGAGGCAGCATGTCTGGATGTTTTGCAACATTTTTGTCTGTACTGATGGTTCCGTTTAGAGATATCAGTTCAAATTCTTTTCAGTGCTGAAAAGCTTTAAAAGTGACGAAAGTTTTGAGTAGTCCTGAGGGACCAGATTGACTCCATGTATGGGACTCATACACTGAAAGGTTTCACAGAATTCAGGAATAATACCCACAGCATGAATCACTAATGCCATTGCTGAGTTGCTGGGATCCAGCCATGATTCCTGCATTTCTTGAATGTCGCCACTACATCAGCTTCTCAGGACATTTTGTCCAAACACCAGGAGGTTGACAGACAGGTCCATGTTTGGCCTGCAGCATTACTTACACTCTGGTGCTGTCAGTGATGAAACTGTATAGCCTGGACTCAGAGCTGACTATAGGTGACAGCAGGTGTTCCATTACTCACTGTCTGATAACCCTTTTCTTGCCTCAACCCCTGCTGACCAACACAATGCAACATACCATTCCACTGCACCTCTGATTGAATCTGTTTGTGGCACTCAGATAATGCTCTCTAGGTGCCTGAAAAATGCTGGTGGGGCTTTTTACTGGCTCCTTGAAAGATCCATGAAGGTATTGGGATTTTCTGTTGTGCTAAAACTGGATTCCCAAGCATGGAGCCACAGCTGATGATGAACTAGTCCTGGTTTGCTCTTTTACAGTAAGTTGATTGAATATCTTAAGCTGCTTTGCACATATCATATTTACCAGCATCATCCAGAGTCTCTCCTTGGGCCTGGAGAGGTTTTACAAGCAGCCTAGAATCATGAAGAAAAAAATCAAAGAATCTGGAATTGTCTCCTTCCATGATACTGTGGCCTCAGTGTGTGCTAACAGCACATCACATGGATGGTCTGCAATGAAGACTTCATAAAGGTAGCCCACTTAGAAGTTTTTAGGGATTGTTGATGCTGCAGTCTGCAGACCTTTGCAAAGACAGAGGAAGCAGCTTCTTGTCTTATTGTGAACATCTCTCAGGTGATTTTAATGCCTGATAGTGTGACGCCTCTGAGCATGATCTGTAGTGGAAAGTTATCTCATTATGGTATTTAAAATATTTTCAGTTTATATATGTGCTTACCTTTGGGATAACTGTTCATAGTTAGTTATATTTGTAGAAACATGCATATTTATTTCTAAAAAGATAATAAAGTAATTTTCATGGGGGTTTTTGTATGACTACACATATTTTTTTTCCTATAAAATGTGCATCTGGTATGGTCTCAATATTTATGAACTTTTCCGTAGTGAATCATGTTTAAACAGTGGATTTTGGTTGGGGTGGGAGGCACAGAGTGAATTCTTTCTTGTTCTTTAATCCAGGACTGCTTTCTAGACTACTCCATATTGTTTATCTTCCCCATTTGTGAACCAGATGATGCTGTATGAAGATGATGTATCTTTCATAGAGTCATAAAACCATTTTGGTTGAAAGGGAACTTTAAAGGTCATCTGTTTGAACACCCCTGTCATGTGCAGGGATATCTTGCAAGAGCAAAGGACCTTGCACTTTAGCCTTTTTGAACCTCATGAGGTTCCCGAGGACCCGCTTCACAAGTCGGTCCAGGTCCCTCTGGATGGCATCCAATCCCTCAAGCATCTCAGTTCCACTGTCTGTGTTACTGATGGAGACATTGCAACCAGCTACTCAATGTTTACAGTCCTTTTGTCTGTTGTACAAAGTATTGCGAACCTTACTCAGAAACTGTTGGTTTAAGTATGTAAATGGGCAGTTGTATTTTATTTGTGGTACCTCAGGTACTGTATTTTATTAGTGCTGCATTAATAAGAGTGAGCCTTGGGAACATGTCTTGAACCACACTGCATTCTGTGGTAGCTGAGTAACAAAAAGATATTTGGAAGCCAGAAGACTTCTTTCTGGTTGTGAATACAACTGGGAACTATTGCTGTGAATGACTTTCATCTAGCAAATTTTAAAGGCCTTTTGCCCTAGTCGATGTAATATGTGATCTTTGATCTAATAAATGAAGTGGGATTCTACTGAGGGGCCTGTAAAACTTAATGTGCCATTCTACTTGCATGCTCCTATTGCTGTTTTGTTAAGAGAGTTGGCTGTTCATATCTTGATTTTCTCAAATATATTGCACTGTAATACTGTGTAAGTTTGTTTAGCACCTGTTCAGGATAAAGTGCTGGCAGGGTGCACAATAGAAACTGCTTTATAATGTGACCTATGAAAAAGGCTACAGAAACACATTACGGTACTTTAAAATTGGCACAGTCTTGTGCCATTCCAGTTTGCTTCCAAGAAAAAAATACCATTGGCTCGGACAAGATAATGTGCCCAGATATGAAATCTATCACCTTAAACAATGAGAAGCTGACATAGCATTGTAATTGTACCAGTGTGGGCATTGTGCCCAGCTGCAGATGTCTTTAGAGTTCATTGCTTTAGACAGGAATAAAATCCCAGTCTGCACGTTTGCACGTGGCTGTTGTGGAGTTGGCACGAACTCCTGAAGAAGAGAACTGGCTAATAAGAAAATGGTTATGCCCCCTGTAGTGATAATGTTAAGTCACTGATGTGAAAACGTGCAGAGCTATTTGGGACGATACAAACTATTGCTCTGGAGTGGGTGATGTTTAGATGTGGTCTTTGAAAGTTCTGGCACTGTTTTGTAAATGATCCCTCTTATTAGCACTAGTGAATTTTGAGAAGTAGATCTTGACATTAAAATATCCCAAAACTTAAAAATCTTTACAATCATTAAAATAATATAAATCATTAAAATCTTTTAAAATATTTTAATGTTGAAAAAAGAAAATCTGCACATCCTGATTGCTTGTTTGATTGGATGCTTTTTTGCTAACTTTGAGAGTTTTGTCTGATTCATTAAATACCAGTATATATTTCTTAATCCTGTTGTTTTCAGGTTAGATTTGAAACACATCCTAGAGACTGCTGTGATACAGTAAAAACTGCATTTTAATTTGAGAAGTTATTCTGAATACTCCTTCACAATACTGTGAGGAGATGAAGTATTTTCAGGCTTGAAATGTGGAGTAATATATTAATACTATGAACATTCTAGAGAATAGGTGTTGACCTTGCACTGACAGAAACAGTAATAAATGTAATAATGTAATATTATTCTCATACATTATAATCCTATTAAATAAACTTCCCAGATTCAGCTCATTATGATTTGTGAGTACAAACCACTTAATCTCTTCCCTAATGTAACAGTTTGGATATCAGGGGAAGTAGAGACAATGCACATTGGAAGACAGAAGGTAGGTTAGATGCTTTTAATGTTCTTGAATAAGATTTTGCGGTCGGTTGCTGATCTAAGAGCTTATAGTAAATCTCTTATCTCCATGTGCAAAGTATAGGAATTGTCAATACTGAGTGATGCACTCTAATTTTAGCTTCTATATTTTTCCAATTAATGTGTTGATGACATGCCTGAGAGCCAAAACGAGTGATTCATGATAGAAGGAAAATAATAAGTTACTGCAAAGATGTTAGGGCTGCTGAAAAGTTTCAGAATATTCACATATGCAGTGGGATTCTAATATAGATACAATTTTCAGTCTCAGATTCTTCAGGTGTTGAAATTAAGGTTTTGTGTTGACTGAGAAGGTAATTTGAAAACTTTTAAGAATTTTTTTATATAGTCCTCTGAATGCTTTGTTGCTGTGTTGATGTGAAGATAACAAAGTAGCAGTTATATGCTTGTCAGATTTTTATTGGTTTAATAAAAAAACCCAACAAGGAGCTACTAATTTCCAACACTACATATTATATCCTTTAATAAAAAATTCCCATTCTTCTGGTAGGTATTAACTGAAAGAAGTTTTCAACATATGGTTTGGCAATTGAGAAGGCAAATTGACAGTTGCTTGTGATGTTCTACAAAATGTGAACATGGGTTAAGAAGATTGCAACTATTAGTCTGACTTTTTTTGTAATTTACATATGTGACAACATCTTGAGTTTGAAAAATTAATTATATCAAAAAGATTTGATGCCTATGCACTTTACTGCTATGGGATGTCTTGACAATCTCATGCAAGGAAAATTTATTGAGATAACTGTAGTCAACTGGCTAAGCATTTTCATTGTGCAAGTGTGCTGTGAAAACTGTCCAGATGCCCTTAGTTCTCATGGAAAGCAAAGAAGTATCTGGAAGATGGTTCTACACTGAGGCAGCCAGCAAAAATGAGGTAGTACAGGAAGACGAGACTGATCATTAATATGAGTAGGTGCTGGCTGCAGGGGCTGTGATGACTGTTTGGATTTCAGGAAGAGGGCAGAACAGAAAACACTTGCACTTTACTGTAGTGAAAGAGCACTTTGTCCTCCTGTATACTGTTTTCTACCCTGTTTTATCTATATGCTGCAAAACTTCTTAGTGGAGGAATGATACTTTTAGTCATGATTGAATTTTTCAGCTGTCCTATGATGTCTGAAAAACATAATGATCAAGATTTTACATTGCATGCTGTGTAAATTATTTGGGTACCAGTTCTAATTCAGTGCATCTTTATTTTCTGTATGATAGATTCACTGTGTGGGAGAACTGCACAACAGCACTGAACAAACTATTAGGGTTTTTTATGCAATTTAGAAGACTTTGGAAGGTAATTTCATCAATCCCCTGCTGATCCTGCTCCGAAAAATCTGTATTAGCCAGAGAATATAAATACATGAAGATTTCCAAAAGCTCCACACACCTGCAATTTTACTAGTGCTAGGACACTGTTTTCCATATTCAATCTGTTTCTTCAAGCAGAATTAATAACCTTGTTTTTCCCCAAGTATTTACATAGGTTGCATACACTAGCATACTTTAACATAAAAAATTTGAAATGCATACTTCCTGATTATGAAGAAGAAATAATGACTTAACAGCCTTAACATCTATAGCAAAATACTTCAGAGGAAATAAGTTTGTGCTATGCATGGCAGTCTGATAAATGAGTCAGCTACTTAAGAATTTGTTGTCTCAGTGTATTTTTTAGCTCAAAGGTATCTATTTTTAGTTTGTTTTTTTTTTTCATGTATTGAATGATGATAGATTACTGTGCTTCAGAACATGAATTCAGTCTTAAGATGAGCAGTGTACCCAGAACATGGACTCAGTCTTATTTAAGAGGGACAGTGTACCAGTGGCACTGCTGGTAATGGTGCCAACAGCAGCTTTGTTTTTCTTAAGCATTTTGTTCTCTAGATCTCAAGTGCTTTATAGAGAGAATTGGAATAGCCCGTGTACTAAACACGTTTTTCTTGGGTTTTATTTTTAGAGGAAAGTTTGGTTACATCTTGTTGTACCTTAGAAGAAGTAAAACATCTTATTGAAAGCCTGAATAATCAGAATCAGGGTTTGATCATAGGGTGCTAGTTGCATTTACTGATTGTGCCACAAGTGAAGAGAGAATCTGATTTTTTGGCTATTGTGATAATGAGATCCAAAAAGGCATAAAGCTTCTCTCTCACTTCCCTTTCCCCACCAAATGTTTGATTTTAATATGTAACAGGCACATGACTCAGTATCTGGGTGTCAAGGTGTCAAAGTACTCTTCATGGTGAATTCAGCAAATATTTCAAGAGCTTAAGAATGAATAGGCCATCTCTATTGATCTCCTGTTGAGCCCCTAAGTGACCCTGTTGCAGATTTTTGTCTTCTCACCTCTCCTCATCCAAAAGCAACTTTAATGGTACATGTCTGACATCACACCAGTAGCTGACTGGATGTTCTTTTCTCCAGGAATTAATACAATTAATGCAGTCTTTCAAAAGGCTAGATCAGTCATTAAATGCCTGTCTTTATCTAAAAAGTGAATGTTGCCCTAATTTTAAATTGTTCATACATTTGTTACCTCTAAGATTTCTCAGGACAGTTTCTGAATCTGTCATCTAATTAAATTAAGCTTGTTTGGACTAGAGACTAATATCCACTAATCATGAAATTTGTGGAGGTTTTTTGTTGTGTGGACCACAGGAAGGGGCTGCTCCCCTGGGTCTGCCAAACCTTGCTTCCTTCGCTGTGTGTGTTTGTGCACTCTAGCACTGCCTGCTTTGTGGCTGTATTTGGAAGGCCACAGCAAACAGGTGGCTTTCCAGTGTCTTTTCAGGTGGGCAGGCTTTTGCTGATTGCATTCACTATCACTGTAACGAGGGTAGATGCTATAGTCTTAATTCAGCACTGATGTCTGGGCTTTGATATTCAGCAGATGGTCATGACCTTGTAGTAACATCTGAGAAATATTGCCAGACCCCCTAGCATGCTTGCTCGTGAGTGGCATTGTGGAGTTAGTCTGTCTCTTTATCCAAGAAAAATTATTCCAATTGTTGTCTGGCTTGCCAAGTAGGTTTATATGCAAACTATAACATGTTCCAAACATCATTGCCAAGGTGGTGTTTTGTTCAGGAACAGATGAGTTCATGTCACTGATTTTGGGATGCAAGTAAAGCTGTAGCCATTTTTTTTTTTTTTTTTTTCTGTCTGAGAGCTCTGCACAGATGTTTTCCCAAGAAGAAGACTGGACACTTTTATCAGGTCTGTGGCCCTTGCTAGGACACAGTTATAACTGTAAAGGGGGTATGAGGATGACTCACTTCCCAACTCAGTTCTTAAGTTTAAACTTTAAAAGAAGATTCTTTGATTACTGCTTAACCTTGACAGGGGTTACAAATAAAACTTCCCATTATATGATGAATATAGCATTTTCCTGCCTCTAGTAAAATGCAACACTTAGTCATAGCAAAGTGCTGATGTTTAGCTTCTTGTAAGTTCTACTCTCTGGATGGTTAGGTACGGCACCATATAAATTTATTAACTCTGGACAGCATTTTAGATGTAATCCAGAGCCTAGTGCTTTTCAACATCCCCTTCTTTTAAGGCTGTGTTAAGTCATGCTGTCCAGTTTCACTAAGAAAGATGTTTGTAAAAAGAGGTTTATTCCTTTTGTGACACATTGCATATGTAACATCTGGGCAGGTTAAGACTGTAACTCTTGCTCAAACATCTGTACAAGGAACAGCCTTCCATTATGGTCAGCTCCCTGAAGGTTCAGTTACGATGCTGAGAGCCAGATTTTCAATAGTTTTGCATATGTCAGAACTATTTCAGCTTGACTTGTAGGTAAAAAGCCATGATCTCATTGTTTCCAAGCTTGTTGTGTGTTATTGTCATTTCACTCCAAATGTTGCTGCAACTAGCTGGTGGTGGAAAAAGCTGCAGTTGTATTTCGTAGATAGAAGAGCAAGGGCAGATTGCCCTGTTTGCAGTGAGAGGTGTTTCCTTTGCAAGTGGCTTACACTCATCTCCACTCATGCATGGATACAATTTAGAAAAGCATGCTGCTATCTATAATTTGATTAACTTGACTGACGTCAGTCCCAGCTTTTACTCCGTGCTAGTAGTAGGTATGTAAAAACTTTGTTAATGTCTTTATTTTACTTTCTGAAAATACTGTGAGTAAATTTGGCACCTAATCTTCCTGCATAAATAATAAGTTATGTGTAACTAGTGTGTTATTTATTATCTTATTTACAGAGCAGCGTATGTAAATGATTATATGTTAGAGGATAGTTAGTTTTGCAATATATTATGAAGAATATCCATGACATGCTTTTTCTTTGAAACTCTGCCAAATCTCAAGATGCTTCTTTAAATTCAGCAGTCCAAGTAAAACCCCCACAGCTTCAGGGGAAGATTTGCCTCAGTCAAAGCTGATAAGGCCCTCTGGAATTGCCTATAAAGTAGAAAGCTCTTCTGTGAGTGTACTTGACTCTGAATGTATATTTGTGTGTCTGGCAGTCTAAAATGATAGCTCAACTCCATGTGCATTGCTTGAGATGGAATTTTTTTTTTTACTTATTTATGCTGCTACTTCATTTTCTTTGTACGGGTAAAGGATGGGCTACATAAATTAGTATGAACAGTCATTAGATTTTTTGAGTCTCTTGTTATGTCATGAGAAGGATCTTGATAAAAGAAAAGGGCACAGGTTCCACCTGTGAAAAGGCAATAATAGAGTGGATTAAGTTCTTTAAGTTCAACATGGGGTTACTGTTGGCTGACAAAGTTACAGCCCTGGATGGTTTCCAAGCTACTGTAGATACAGCTGGTCACAGAGAAGCAGCTGAGAGCATCCATTCTCTTGTGCTCCTTTCTGCAAGTTCTCCATATGTGAGATGTGCACTAGGATTTACATTTATATCAGAAAATTTTTGAAACTTAAAAACAGTTGAAAAAAAATAGTATGAAACAAATCACTACAATGGTATAAAAAACTTTATGCATTAATTCTTTAATCTTACTCTGAGCCTGACATAGTACATCTTCCTTTGGTTATCCTCTTAAATTATGAAAGAGACCTGCACAGCAAGAATAATCGAACTTCTGGTTGTTTTGACATCTGCTGGAGTCTTCTTTTATTGTCATTATGCACTGCACTCATGCGTCAACCTGAAGTAGTGTCCAGTGGATGAAAGACAAGCTGCTATATTTCATGAGTGTAGTCTCATGAGAGTGTTTAAAGCATGGAAGATAGCCCTTTCTTTGAGGGATTTTTTTTGAAGAGAAAGTTTGTCATTGGAGGAAATAATCAAGACTAAGGAGCAAGATGTAGGCCAGGATAATAAAAATATTTTACTGGTGTCTGTCAGGTTGAATATGCATCTTCTTGGGAACCAAAGCCTATGTCACTGCTAAAGTTCGCATACAGCTGTAAGATGTAGGCCAAAGTGAAAACATTGCTTCCTCTTTATAATTTTTGGTCTTTTTCAATTGTGTACCTCCTGTGTTATTTCAGGCAAAATATTTGGATGCACTTGTCTGCAGTTTGTTGTTTTCCCTTTCTGTAGGTGAATGGTACATCAAGAAAGGGAATTTTTGTTATATTATGCAGGAGAAACTGACGTTTGTAGTTGAGGAGTATGGCAATCCTAGCACAATTTTTATTTATGTATTTACTTTTGCTTGTAAGCAGTAATTGTGCTGCTTTGTTGCCGTTATGCAATAGAGACTTATTGACCCTTTTAAAATCACTTATTATTTTTTGTAATTAGAACTAACTTGTGCAGCTGTCACTAAGCTCCTCGTCAGATGATATATTTATTATGTTAGAAATGAGAGGAGGCACGTGAGTAAGACTTTGAAAGGAATATGCACTGCTCAGGGTAGGGTTTTATGTTTAAATGGTTGATCAGCATGTGTGTGAGACCAAGATGATTGCAGTACCAGTGCCTGACTAGTTATGTGCTGCCTTTAATCCTGTGATATTGTGTTTCATTGTCTCCCAGTACACTACTGTCACAACTGAAATAAAAACCCTCTGAATTCAGTGAACACTTTAATCTGGTCATCATAATCACGAACTCTTGTCAATCATGGCTTAAAAGTTAAGCATGCGGATCAAATCTGCAGTAAGAGGAGACACCTGGACTCCATATTGTAAGTGGAGATAGTCTAGGATGCTAAAAATTGGTTTCATTTGTGTTGTACAGTTTTAACTGAATACCATGTTGATGTTGTTGTTCTTCATCTTTAAAAACCTGGAAAGGTTACTCAATGACTTTTCAGGAGAAAAGTTTTAGAATAAAATGAAACTGATATGACAAATTATGTGATAGGAATTTTGCTTGTTCATAGCAATACTTTGGATTTTAGGTTTGCTGTTGAGCTGAGAAGAAAAATCAGAATACATGGAAAAGTTGAGTACCTAGTAAAAATATCCCGAGTTTTACAAATGCACTAAAACTAAAAGAGACTATAGTCACTTAAAAGCACTTTTATTAATTAAAATCTGTACTTGTTGAAAATTGTGGCAGAAGCCCCATTTTATGATGAACATTCAGAGCAATCTGAATTGTGATCCTTAGGTAATTTTATTTTCAATACTACCAATGAAAATAACATCACCAGTTGTGGTCAAGGTTATGAGGACCTGTCGTGTTGGTGTTAGCATTGCCTCTTCCCTGTCATTGTGAGACTGGGTTTTCAGTGGCTTACCTTTTTGCCAAAAAGCAGCTGAAGTCTGTTGCTTTTTCTTTGCAAGCAGGACCAGATGTTTAAGAATGAAAACTAAAGGAAACATATTCTGGCTTTACCTCTTCTTTGTGAATTAAGTCTCACATAGCTGTAATTTGGAGTGAAAGACTGAGTAACCTTGGCTGATATCAGGTCTATGTGACCTTCTGTTATTGTCATGTGTGGTTAAAAGATGGCAATCCAACTTCAACAAAGTCAGAAGGCTTGGAAACATCATTCTTCTCACATGCTAAACATATCCCCTGCTTGCACTGAGGTGAGCTATCCCAACTGTTCCAAAGCAAAACTAGCAGCCTGTGTTTCATCTACCAAGAGTACCAAGAGTGTGTCTAATCCTGGTGTGGGTGCTTGATCAGGACTTCTTTCCAGCTGTTGCCCCTAGCTTGCTGCTGTACTGGGCCTGGCAGCTGAGGGCCATATGGCCAGCAAGGAAAAAGAATGCAAAAAAAAGAGCAAAACAAGCAAACAAAACGAGATTGATGAAATGTGAAGGGAAAAGGACACATGAGGAATGTGGTGGGAAGTTACAGCAGAAGGAATAAATTTATATAGGATTTGTGAGGAAATAGAAAAAGCCTTTTTAAGTGTACCATTGTGTGGGAATTTCAGCCCTTGTATGGCCCACACATCTAAGCCTCTGGTCATATTACTGTGACATAGGAGAGGTGTCCTTTTGTCTTGAGGAGAGACGTACACATTTAGTTGGTCAAGGAAGTTTTGAGGTCCTGGGTTTCTTCAGATTAGAGTGAGCCTTCAGAGAGAGGAATGACCAAAGTCTCCCATGGAGATGCAAGGTCATGAAAGGCTTAGATGAAAAATCACTCAGACACACAAGCAGCATTGAAGCCACAGCCAGGATGGATGGCTGCTCCCTGCTGCTGCATGGAAGGGTGCTTGCCATTCACTGGGGTTGAGGGAGGTACTGAAGTTCCCATTTCACAACTACACAACCTGCAATGCTGCAGTCCTTCTCTGTCCTTACCTGTAGCTGGGAAGGAATGACTCGTTCTGGGAGATTATAATTGGACTCTCTATTTGAGACCCATTGCATCCAGAGCAATGCATTTGAAAGGGATAATATGCTTTGTGTTGTTGTTTTGTTCTAATTATTTGTCATTTTCCTGATGGCAGTATTTTGACGCTGAGATATAATATGACTTCCTAAAGGGGGATGGAGGATTAGCTTTTAGGGACTTCTAATTCTAATGATTTTGCTTTTATATGACTACAGTTGTACCATGTAGTAACTTTACCATCTGGCTGGCTGTGTGTCCTCAAAAAGTGTCTAAATTTCTTTCTAAAGTAATTAAAATTCTGTTGAGGCTGAAGAATAATTTAATTCTGATACTTTATTTCTTATTTCATCCATGTTATTATCTGAAAAATTTAAATGAAGCTTAAATAGTTTTTCTCAATATGACATATGCTTTTTGCATCACAGGGCCGACTATTGATATGGCATGATAATAATACAATGGAATGGCCAGTTGAAATGATAATACTTTCATGCCTTGCTAGTATAGAATAGCTATCCCTACACGATTCAGCTGTCCCTCAGCAATATTTGTCAGCCAGGTGATAGCAGCTATTTCTGTGTTTGCAAGATGACCATGTGTGCCTGGAGTGTTATATGTTCATTAAAATAGTTTAAGTCTTACCAATAAAATTCAGTCTGTAAGAACCATCAAACTGTTCCAACTCAGGCTACTGGGATCTATTTCAGACTATTTAGGCAAAATAGATCATAATTATATCTGGATACAAATGCTGGAATCTGATGTGCATAATTTCATTGGTTGCCTTATAAATGTGAATCTTCACCTCTGACAGTATTTTAGCTATTATCAGTTACTTGTGCTCTGCCACAGTTCTGTGGTGATGCAGTAACCCTTAAAAAATGAAAAGTTAAGAACCGATTCTTTCTGCATTGTTAAGTCTTTGTAAAATGAGCTCATGTAAGTAGGCAGTGTTTCTTACCCCAGTCCTTCTACTATTGAACAAAAAAGAAAGAGAGAAAATGTCGTTTGATTGAATTTTGGGACTGTAATGCACTGTGAGACTTCTGTGATTCAAGGAAGTTTTGATATATGTATGATTAGGTCAGTGAAAGCACTCCTAAAACTACAGCTGTGGCCAAGGACATGGCCAAACTGTTGGCATACATAGGGATGAAGTATAATGCAAAATATGCTGTAGCTGTGTTAGGTGAACCAGTGGTTCTGCATCTGCTGTTCCTACAGAATATGAAAATGACAGTAACATAAAAATGCAGAGTTAAAAAAAATGGTGGGGTGGGATTTGTTGATAGAACAACTTGCTCTCACTGTGTTGAGACTGTGTTAGTAAGGTCATTTGTGGTATCTGTAGAAATCAGATAACCCACCTTACATTGTGGCCTTAAGAGAAGATACATGCACCTTTTATTTTGTGTAGTATTTAATGAACTCAGGCTTCAGGTTGGGATGGGAACTGGTAGCCATCAGAGCACCTAAAGGGGAATGTCCATTAAGAACTCAAGCACCCAGTCCCAGGAAGCAGCACCAGAAACATTCACAAAGTTCTCAGGCAGTTACAAGCTGGAGAATTATCTGAATCATGACTTCAGACACTCCAGTGCCTGGGTCTGAATAGAACCAAACAGGTATAATACATTCACGCCAGAAAACCCTATCTGTGAGGAGTGCAGCCAGAGGGAGAAAAAAGTGGAATTTGAGTGGTGTTTAGGGAATGCTCAAAACCCAGGATTATTGTGAACCCTCTGCTGTAACTGTTATAGAAGGGAAAGCATCTTTGGATTTAGAGGTGAGATGGAAAACAGCGGGTGATGGGTGGTGCCCCTCACAGCCCTGTCTTGGAGCTGGTGCTCTCTAGTCTCTGTCAGTGGCATAGACAGTGAGATGAGAGCACCCTCAGCAAGTTTGCAGATGACACGAACTGAGCAGTGCAGCTGACACAACAGGAGGACTGGATGCCATCCAGGAGGACTTGGACAAGCTGTAGAAGGGGGCCCAAGAGAACCACATGAGGTTCTACAAGTCCCAGGGCAGAATGCTGTACCTGTGTCAGGCAATCCCAGACGTGAGCTGAGACCGGGAGAAGAACTCATTGAGAGCAGCCCTGTGGAGGAGGACTTGGGGATTCTGGTGGGTGACAAGCTGGACATGAGCCAACAGTGTGTACTCACAGCCCAGAAAGCCAGCTGTATCCTGGACTGCAGCATGAGAAGCTTGGCCAGCAGAGTGAGAGACCTGGAGTACTGTGTCCATCTCTGAGATCCCCAGCATAAGGATGTGGATCTCTTGGGGTGAGTTCAGAAGAGGCCACTGAGATGGTTTGAGGGCTGGAACCCCTCTCCTGAGGAGACAGGCTGAGAAAATTGGGATTGTCCAATGTGAAGAAGAGAAGACTCTGTGGAGCCACCATTGTGGCCTTTCAGTACCTAAAGGGGGCTTGTAAAAAAGAGAGAGAACAACTTTTCACACAGCTAGTGCTAGGACAAAGGCAACAGTTTTAAAGAAAAAGACAAGATTTAAATTAGATGTTAGGAAAAATTTCTTTATTGTGAGGATGGTGAACACATTACCCAGAGAAGCTGCAGATGCTGCTTCTCTAAGTGTTCAAGGCCAGGTTGGATGGGGCGCTGAGCAGTTGATTTAGTGGGTTGCATTCCTTCCCATGGCAGGGAGGTTGGAACCAGATGGTCTGGAAGGTTCCTTTCAAGTCAAACCTTTCTATGATTCTGTGAAAATATATATGTGTGTGTATATATATGTGTGTGTGGGCAGGTCTCACTATTTTGAAGGTGACGATAATGGGATTCTTCCTCAGTGGCATCTGGTACTAGTGAAATTATGTTATGCTAGATGTCCCTAGTCAGGTAATATTTAGCATGTACAAAATGGTACAAATCTGACTTAGGGCAGTTGGCTTGCTTTGCTATGGGGATCAGACAGACTCATTTTTGACATTTCCTCGGTCAAATTACTTAATAGCTTCTGACATGAATCCAAGCTCTGCAATGCAATGATACTTCATGATGAGCCAAATAGATGATGTACTGTGTGTGAAACAATGAATGTTATTTATCCAGCCAAGACCTAAAATGAGGTAGATGATTTTATGAGGTAGGAAGTTCAGGCAGGCTGTCACAGAGAGGCTGAGGTACAAAGAGGACTGACACCTCAGGTGGAGTGGTTATGCAGGGTGTGAGGAAAGAAGAATCCAAGTTTTACGTGCATTAAAAAATCTGAGGAAAGAGAGGAGAGCAGAAAAGGCTGCTGAAGTAGCCTGGAATAGATCCATACCGAGTTTATATAAATGCTCAGGTTTGGAGATAGAAATCTTCCCATTGATGGCAATGCTGTGAGAAGGGACCACAGCTATATATATATATATATCTCATGTTGCCCATACAGACATCCACTGGGGTATTTCAGTGCTGTTTGCTGGAGATGGTGACCATCCTGGCAGGTGGAGGCCGGTAGGATGGGGCACTTAGCATTACCTGGAGCCACCACACTGCTTGTGGCATGTGTGTGTCCCAGGAGCTGGTGTCAGGCTCAGCTGCTGCTCTGTTCTGCTCCCTGCAGTGCTGGCCTGCATTGTCAGCTGGTGCTCCCACAGCTCTGAGGAAGAGGAAGTTTGCTGGGGAGGCTCGGCTCTCCCTGTGAGCACTGAGGGGTTGGCACTCTTCAGTGCCCTACTCCTTCCAGAGTCAGTTTGATAGGGAGAAATGTGAAATGGGATAAAATGGTGATGGCTGGGTTGTACTCTGGAAGCGGAAACAGCTGGATCCATTTACAGCTTGGTGTGATGGAACTTGAAATGCAACCAATAGCAGTTATTTTACCAGTGTCAGAGTTGAATCAGAAAGGATGGTTTGGTTGGTATAGTTCAGCTGATTTCTGGATATTTTAATCCAGATGATTTCGGCAAGGCTGACAGTTTTATGCCTGACGATGCTGAAGTAATTCACCTACCTTCAGCAAAGTTGCTTAGGATTTATTCTGATAATGTAGCTGTGTTAATTCATTTTTCTGACTCAACAGGCAAAAATCCTGTGTTGCTGTGAACTTCATGTGAAATGGATGTCCTTTGAAATAGCGAGGAAAATATTATTCTTCTCATGTGCTCGTGGAATACTCATTACCTTTAATGAGTCTATGGATGAAACAACCTATGAGTGATGTGCTGGGCATCAGTAAAAGTGGGAACGGAATTCTCAGCTCTTGTGTTATTCTTAGACTGGTGCATGGTTTGGCATAGCCCTTGCTTGCAATGACAATGAATAGCTTTTGGAGTTTCTTATAACCAAAGTTGTTTATTTTGACTTGATAATGCCATTGTAATTCCTTCCAAAATTAGGACAAACCTGACTTTCTAGAACAGCTGGTGATGAAGTGGCCAAGCATTTGATGTTCCAGGCAGGGGCTGATAGAAGAACTCTATATCTAACCTGCCAAATGTGGTGGGTTTTTGCTGTTTTTTTCCTGTCTGGTATTTCTGAAATGTAAAATTTGTTTGCTGTAAATACATCAATACATTTAAAGTGTACTGATGGTTTTGTCCATTTTGTGCAGGGTGGGAGGCTGTTTTGGGTTTTTTTGTGGTGGTTTTTTGTTCATTTGATAGATTCTTATGGTAGGTAAGAGCTACTTTTTGAGTGACTGACATTTTGTACTTGAGAAGATGAATATAGATAAATAATTGACTTTTAGTTTCAATTAGCTTTTCGTTTCTTTCAATTCCAAAATTCTCTTCGTAAATATGGAGTATCAGTGGCATTTTTGTTTTAAATTGAATTAAAAGAAATTATTTCTAAATTTTCTGTTGATAAGAATTAGATTCATAAATGGTTTTGGAAGAATAAAATAATTTAAAATATTTTGGAACTAAATTAAGTTAAACATGAAAACCAGGTGCTCTGGAATTTTACTCTTATTCCCTACAGGTAGGTAAATGTTGTCATCCTGGAAAAACAATGTTATTCCAAAGTTGGCTACTGTAAACAAGCTGTTGCTTCTTGCTTGGTTTCATTAGTGTTTATTAATCCAACTCACTCCACTGAGATTCAAACTTCTATCCTCCTTCCTAATATTTATATTTTTAATATGAAAATATGTTTTAAAACAAAATACCCTTAAAATATTCTGAAAAACATTCAGTTCAGTGTAGACATTTCTGATACTCTTGAAGAGACCTTTTTTTATACCCCAGGCAGGAAAGTTCAGAGTAGTTGTGTCATGTTGAGTGTTTGGTGCAAGCTCAAAAAATCTGTGGGCTTGATGTAAGCTGACATTGTCCATAATACAGCTTTATTCACTTCTCCTTCTGCTGTGATGAGTCTCCACCAAATCCTCCAATTAGTGCAAAGTTATGAAATTATAGACAGATGGAAAATTAATATTTATAGAAAAATGCCCAAGGTTTTGATAGCTTGAAACTCTTGCAGCTACAGATGATATGTTAGCAGTTGAGATTTAGAGAAAGCAGCCTGTTCAGGAAAACAGGAAAGCTTGTGTACTTTCTGAAGCAGTAGGTCATCTAGTGATGACCATAAATTTCAGAGTTAGTTTTCTGTGAATTGAAACCATCTGTGGTAAACTATTTAGAATGAATTAGTTTGTATTGGTAAAAAGTGAGTAAATAGATAAATATACAGAAACTGTTTCCTCAAGTAGTCATCAAAATCTAGTAGAAGTTTGCAAGATCCATCTCTCATATCACACTTAATTAGGGTTTTGCAAATGCCACCACCTTGACAGACTTGAATAGTTCACAAATAAAAAAGTTTTTAATGAGAAAGAGAAGAGATGCATGTCACTCAGTGGCCCTTAATACTGCTGGTCTGATGGTCAGGGGCAATGCTATGGTTTCATTAATATTGATCTAAGTCCAGAGTAATTTTCCTAACCTCAGCAGTGTGGTTACTTTGGAAACATAGTAATTATAGTATTTTTTCTGACAATTCTCACATTTGAATCTAATAATCTTAGAGTAAGGTCTCAGAAGGGATCAGCATTTGATGTCAAAGGAAAGAGCTGAACTGGAGCCTGTTTTTTGCTGTCCCTGTATACAGCTAAACTGGCAACGCAGTGCTCTATGAAAGTCTGGTTTTCTGGACAGATTTCATTCCTTCCTAAAATTCATAGCTTGAAATGACCCTTAGGATTTTCTCTTAGTGACTTTAATATGTTTTGCTGGTGTGTAGCCAAAATTTTTCGTTTCAAAGTGCTGTTTCTTTCTCAAAAGCAACCTGGTAGTAGATTTGTTTGTGTGTGCACACACCTATATCACAGTTAAAGTTTAATAATATAAAATATCACCACCTTGTTTAGGAGAATATTATTGCTATATGCACAATGACATGTCATTACCTGGAGAAGAACATTATAACTTTCCCCTTCCCATCTATGTTCATGTTGAGTCCAAATTGCTCTACATCTGTGTTGTGAGCTTGGGTGCAGCCCAGGAAATCTCCACAGAGGGCCTCTGCAGGGCTGTGTGCATTCAGGGGGACTCTAAGAAGTTTTGATGTTAGTTATGGAGGGAGAAAAAAAGAGGTGCATGTGGAAAATTACTGTGTCTGTAACATACTGTTTCCTGTGTAAGAAGTCTCTATAGATAGCCCTTGCAGGAGGAAGTTGCAAGGTTCTCCCATACTTAAATGACACTTTTGCTATTTTTCATGAACCCAAAGTATTTGTGCTATTGATTCTGAATATTCTGTGCCATTCTTACTTTGTATTATATTGTTGTCTTAAACTTTGATTGCATCATGCCACTACTGTAATTATTAGAACAGGCAAGAAGGATTTTAGTCAAATTTATAATGCTCTGATAGGAGTAAACGCTCTACATTCAAGACAAGAACTGCTTTTCTACTTTCTTTCTCCTTCTTGCACCTCCTTTTTCTCTTCCCTTCTCCTTTTTCTTTTCTTCTCTCTTCTTCCTATCTCTTCAAATCAGTATTTTATTCACCAGTAGAACTACTGCTGTTTCATATGTATCTTGAAATTGTTTCATTATTGCTGCTTTTCAGCATCTTAGTCTTTTAAGCCAGATTGCAAATACATAATGCAAAGCTGTTTCAAAGCTATGGCATGATGCTTCAGATGATTTGTAAAGTTTAGAGTAGCAGGCCATTTGCCCAGAACCACCTGTGCATGCCATATCTGTTACAAACGGTGAGGTACAGCCACAGCAGAGGTACTTGTGCTCCTGTCGCTGCCTCTGGGAATTCCACCCGGGTGCTCGCCTCTCTTCAGCAGCTTTGGGAGTCCCACCTGTGGTTCTCTCTTCAGAGCAGCCAAGTTCCAGTGCTTGTGTCACCCCCACAGCTGCTGCTGCTTCTCCTCAAAGCTCTACATGGAGAAGTGTAAGTGTGCTTTCCTGGCATTTTCAGGAGCAGTATGTCAAGGTCACCAGGAAGAGGGAGGAAAATGTCTGCAGTCTGACATCCGAGGTCTACAGTTTTTGGGAAAGGATATTGAAGGCAGAAATGAGGGACAAAAAGGATTTTTCCTTTTTTTTTTTCTTTTTTCCAGAGGTGACAGCATATGCTGTTTATATTATGTAAATATTTGTGGAGAATGGACAATGAGAAGTAAAGATTTCTCAGCAAAAACATACAGTGACTAAGCCATTGTGCTGGCTGACAAATAAACAAGTATAAACTGGAGGCAAAGCACCATACAGTGGGTCTGGTAACATGTACATTGTTGTTAAAAGTTTGGGGGATGGCAAGCCAGGTGATGATTTCTTCATCTCTTGCATGTTTTCAGATGGAGGCAGAAAGCAAATTCCAGAGGATTTACTCTTACAAATAAATCTTTCAGCTTTATACAGGAATAATTGAATAAAATGTAATGTCCCACAATATATTTGGTTTAAGATGGTTGAAGGAACAGTGCAGCAATTCTGAGGAATACAAAGATTTTTTGAGAGAAGAAAAGGAAAAATTTCTTCTATGGGGTTC
The DNA here is from genome assembly GCA_013397245.1 of Thryothorus ludovicianus. Classification (NCBI taxonomy): domain Eukaryota; kingdom Metazoa; phylum Chordata; class Aves; order Passeriformes; family Certhiidae; genus Thryothorus; species Thryothorus ludovicianus. Next base: position 1,118,099 of record VZTB01008017.1, on the reverse strand, counting down.
ATGGTGGAAAACATGAGAATTGACAGGCTTCAGTGCAGTGAGTTGGACATAAAGAAAAATGTTCCACTTGTCAGAACAGTGAAATATTGCAGGGAGAGAAAAAACCTGTGGAAGTTGCAATAAAAATTTAGATGTGGTTAACTTTTTCCTTGAAAAAGAGGTATGAACTGGATGACCTTTAAAATTTCTCCCAGCCTTTTTTTCAGGGAGCCCATGGTAGGTACCATAGCTGTAAAATTTATCACAAACTTCCTAAATCTTATTTGGGTTATCTTTCACCCCTGCTCAGCCGAAGTCTCTGCACTTCATGTAGTATATCAGTCTGGTGCCCTTACATCCAAACAAATGATATTCTGTGTGTAATTTCAAGAGGGAAGGTTACAATCCACCATCTTCTTTTTAGGTCCTCCAGGGAAAAGAGGTAAGCGGGGAAGAAGAGGAGAGACTGGTAAGTTTTCAATTTCATAAGATCTGTCATTTGATGTCAGTTTTTTTGAGGATGTATACCCAGCATGCCTTGATTTTTAATTTTATTGCATGTGTGCTCTGAGAAAGATCTGAAACTTCTCTGGTAAAATGTTGTGACCCTTGGCATGTATCTGGTGGCCTTCCAGATATTTCTCTAGTCTTGAGCATCCTGAATTTGTGGGCACACGTCATAATGCTCAATGTGGTGCCTTTGGTAACACATCTGTAACTGTCAAACCCTTCAGGGGTGTTTTCACATGTGCACAAGTTAGAACAAGTACACGTAAGTCAGTAGCTGGAATACTGTGTCAGTGTTAAATCAGGCCCCTTTCGTTTGAGAAGAACAATTTTATAAGGAAATAAAGAAGGAAATAAAACTCCTTATGTCAGGAATGTTGATAATCAGGGATGTAATGTGATAAGTAGACTACTCTGTATGAGAGAAGTTGTTTTATAAAAATGAGCAGTTAAATTCCAGCAGAAATAAGAAAAACATTTGTTGGTTCATTTCCCTGTACCAGGGAGGTTGCTGCTGATAGAAACCTGCTGCTGGTGTGTAGCTTGAAATTTCATTTGAGGCAGAGTTGTGAGATGCTGAACACCTCTTGCTGTTGACATTCACAGGAATTGAATCAATTACCTTGTGGGATTGAGCTTTTCATCAAGGTGAACTTTCTGGAGGCAGTGCAGTAGAAAATGAGCATTTCTATTCTCTTTAGCTGTCTTGTCTAATCTGCCAACTAGGAAAGTCTTCCAATCAACTTGATCTCTGTAAATCTCCTATAGCCTTTCTTATCTATGTAAATGATAATTTATCTGGCTCTTAAAAACTATTTCCATATCTTCCTGAATCACAAAATTAAAACCAAGCCCTGCCAAAAGTTGATACAAATCGCCTTTGTTTCCGTTCAGTGTTGTCTTGGTATTTACTTCAGAGAAAGAGACTATGATACAGAGGGAAATTCTGTGGTTGAAGATTGAGTTACAAATGATCCTGGAAATTACTTTGTGGGATGCTCATTGATTCATTTTACGTCTCAAATAAACACATGGTAAACTATTAATAAAGGAAATGGATCTCTCATTTAAAAACAGACTTACACCTTAAAATGCTGTTTAAGAATGTTTGCCAGAATAAAGAAATTAACTTAGTTGCTGGACAATAAAAGTTGCATTGTTAAAACCAAAAGGCTGTCAATATTAAAAGCAATCTCAAAGTACAGCTGCTGTTGTTTTATACTCCTTTTGCACTTCACTTTGTTCAGAAATTAGAGAGAGGCATAAAATCTTAATGAAATGCCATTGATTTGGGAGCTGCAGCTGCTCACCTTAATAAGACTGAAATAGTAGATTTGATTTGTGGGCCTTTGATAATGTTTCCAAGAACTGCTACACAGAAGTCTTTGAGCTCTAAATAATTGAAAAAATGTGCAAATATCACTTCACAAAGTGTGACATTTTAACAGGGAGCATTTTATATGTGTGCCTTGAGAGAGGAAGGTGATGAAAAGAAAGTTCAGCACTGTCAGGTGGCCACTGAAACCTCCCCTCCCAGGCAAAGTTGGAAGTCTGGAAGATGCTGGTGCACGTTTTCCTGATAAGATGCCCAGGTTAAATGCCAAGGGTACTTTGTGCAATTCCATGGCCAAGCTCTGATCAAATGCTCGCTGTGTGGTTAACTGAAACTGGTGATGCAGTTACATATGCTTTATGGGGAGCCTGACAAAATGAATTGTAGTCCATGGCTGGTATTTTTGGACTGGCATGAAATTGCATGGAAATGAATGGAGAAGCAATTTTCATAAGATTGCATGACTGTAATTGAAAGTTTGTTGAGGTAAGTGCATGCATTTAGGCAGTAGTCATATTTACAAGTTTCAGAGTGCTACCAAAGCTCAGGATTATTAGGTGGGAAAATGTGTGCCCTGTATTACCAGTGCTGCTCACTGACAATCCCAAGGCCTTTTGCTTGACTGTGTGTGTCTTTCTTCAGTAAATTCATAAGCTTATGTGTTCTTTTTTCTCTTTTTTTACCCTTTTCCCCTATCTCCTCCACCCCACAGGACCTCCTGTAAGTACAGTGACACATTGTTGGTTCTTCCAGAATCAGGGAGAAATCTTAGATCCTGTTAAGTTATCAGCGTGATAAAATGATCATGTATACTCAAGAGGGAATACATACGTATGTTTATACATACACTGTATCTTGGAGCTGAATAATTTAATCAGAAAGTTCATTAAGAAAAAAGTCTCTAAACCAGTAAAGCTTTATGTTCAGCACTCCAGATTGCCATTTGGATTCACAACTTCATGTAAGTATGTTATGTTCATTTTGCCTTTGACTTCATAACAGATATTTTACTGAGGTATAAAAACGTGTGAGTGTCTTATCCTAAGCCCAGACCTGACCACTTTGGCTGGATAATAACTTCCTCTGCATTTATCACAAAGTCATGGGGTACGAGCTCCCTGTTCTTTGGAGGCATTCAGGCTCTCCGTCTCCTTTCACTATAATTACCACTGAGGCGAGTGTAAAATTATTATTAAATAGTACTTTCGATTTAGTAAGTCGATTGAATCTTGTGCTAGTTCTTCTTGTGAGAAAACATTTTCTCTCTTCTGAGATTTTGAGGTTGTTTTATTTTCTGCTTGGGTTTTTTTGTATGTCTTTTGTTTGCTTTTTTGTATATTCCCAGAGTAGGTCAAAAGTCTGACTTGAAGGACAGGACTAAGCACATATGTGTCAAACTTTTTTATCTGCCGTGCCATCCATGTGCATCATATGCTGTAGGAATGTGACTGTTAAAACAGTATTTCTTTTACAGTTTGAAGACATCTGGTTTTTTCTTTAGTAGATGCAATATTTTCACAATATTTTCAAGACCCTATCATCTGTCTATTCTATGCTACATGCATCTTTAAGAATGTTTAATTAATATGTTGAATTCCTGCTGTGACCTTAAGATTTTACTGTAAACTGCTTACATTGAGTCATGATATTACTTATCCTTGTAAGAATTTGACCATGTGCTCAGCAATTCATAGTGACAAATTCATTTCAATGAAGAGCCAGGCTTAATGCATAAAGGTGCTGTTTATTTGACAGAAACACTGTTTTCCCCAATTTATTTTGCTGTCCTCCTATGAAACACAAAGAGCAAACATAAATCATGATACAAGTTGTTTTCCTGTACCAAGGCAATGTGGCAAGAGTTCACAACATGCCTCATTAAGAATGTCTCTGATTTCAGCTTCCCACTGTTTCAGTATAGCTATGTTAAGATACATTAAAAAACCCCAAACAACCAAACAAACCCCCCCACAAAAAAAAAAGAAGTAATAATCTTGACAATATTAGCACAAACATGAAATAGGCTCCCAAATAGAATAATTTTGAGAAGAATCAGACTTTAAATTCCAAGTTTCACACTTGAGACCTACCAGACTTCATCTTGCTGGCAGGCAGCAATGATTTAGGTTGTTACAAGACATAAAAAAGTTTAATTTCTCTTCCTAATTAATTTCTATATTTACATAGACACTAGCTAAGGACAACTGACGTGAACTTAAGTATTATTTTCACCTGGGAGACTGTGGTAATAGTTTTCATTTAAAATATCAAATACATGTATGTCCCACATGAAACTGGATGGAGTTAGGTGTATGTTGTAATTTCAAAGGCTGCCGCAGTGTTCTGTTTATTTTCCTTGAGCATGACTACTGAGTGGCACATGTAATAGCAGTCAGAGCCTGGAGATTTTGAATTTTTTTATGATCTTTTACAGCAATATCAGATTTCTTCTTTTCCACCTACATTCTAGTAGATTCTAATACTTTACTGCCTAAGCACTATGCTTTATTTTTTTTTAATTAACTGCATATTTCCTGTCAGTTTACATGAATAATTCCCTTCATAAAAACAGAATTTTACTGGGCATCAGAATTAGCCAGTAGCTTTTTAATCAGAGGGTTTATATAAGTTGAAACACATTTCCATTGCCAAGGCCTCGTTTCTTCACTGTGTAGTACCTATCTCATATTTCTTGGTTTGAAATATCATCACAAAAAACCAAGTGATACACAAATTATAATTTCCTGGTAATGTACTCTGCATGTTTGTTATGTCATATGTCATGACTGTGTTGTTAATGTGTCGTACCATTTCATCTCATTCAACCAGGGTCTACCAGGGCGAAATGGCTATCCGGTAACTCATCATATATTTCGATAGCAATTTATGATTACTCTAAAATCCTGTTGGTATATTTTGGTTTCTCTTTATTACTCTCTAAAGGACCCTTTTTGTTTGTTTGTTTTTTGTTTTGTTTCCTTTCTCAATTGCCTAGAAAATGTAGTATCTTCCTTTAAAAACAAAGCAAAATAAAAAAAACAAACTGTGACAAGTTTCTGAAAACAACCAGATTATTTACAATGCATAAATGAGATGCACTGATTGTTTGATGTTGTACATATTTTGTGTTGTTTCTTCATTCTTGCATACAAAATTCATAATTAATTAATTTTAAAACTTACTAAGATGCTGCATCTCAATTTTCCATGTTAGAAAGCTGTGATATTGCCATATGGGACCTCTGAGTATTTTCTTTTAATTCTTTCCTATTTCACTTGACTGTGTTGTTCAATGCATTTTGAGCAAAGTAAAGTGTTATGACAGAGGTCCAAGCAATTCTCTGCAGTGACAACCACAGAGTAATTTTTGATAATGGACAAAGTTCATTTTTGTGTCAGTTTCATTCATATCTTTAGGATTTATTGCCTGGAAAAAAATATATGAAATAATGCATCTTTCTAAAATCTATTAATAATACATTTTTTTTCTAATAGTCAGGCAAACTGTCTGCAGTGTGCCATTCTTTGAAAGAAGTATATGCCTGCTGTCACATGGCTATTAGAAACCAAGTGACTAAATGTGATGGTATATATAAATATATATAAATTTCATAATATATACTGTTGAAATATAGTAATGATCTTATTTATAGCATTTGATAGTGTAGCTTAAAGGACCCTCCCAGATTCATTTGTCTATGTTTTTCAGATAAAATATATTTAATTTTTCAGTGAGTTTGAAAATGTTTCCATTGGTAAAATATAAATTGTATACCTTGAGCACCTGCAATTAGAGGACAATTTTGTAGAATCACAGACTCTCAAAGTGGTTTGGGTGAGAAAGGAAATGATTGGATCATTTAGTTCCAATCCCTCTGCCATGGGCAGGGACGCCTTCTGCTAGATCAGGTTGCTAAAATCCCCATCCAGCCTGGCCTTGAACACTTGAACAGGGATTGAGAACGCTTCTAGGGATGAGTTATCCATGGCCTCTCTGGACAATCTGTTCCAGTATTTCACCACTCTCATGATTAAAAAATTCTTTCTTATATCCACATATATACTTGGTTTCNCAACCCCAACTTTCTCAGCCTGTCTATATAGAAGAGCTTCTCCATCCCTCTCATCTTCTCTGTGGTCCTCTGGACTTGCTCCAACAGGTCCCTGTGTTTTCTTACGCTGTAGGCCCCAGAGGTGGATGCAGTACTCCAGACGGGGTCTCATGAGAGTGGAACAGAGAGGGAGAATCACCTCCCTTGACCTGCTGGCAACACTGCATTTGATGCAGCCTATTTCAGTGCTTTTACCTGAGCAGGTTCTGTAATTGCAGAGTGGTGTCACCTATGGATCATCATCCAGTGTCCATCTTTACAACTGCAAGTAGCTGGAAGTCAGCTGCTGAGGAGCTGATCGTCAGTATCAAGAAACCTGTTTGGGTGTAGCAAAACCATTATCAGGTTTCTGAGTTCACATTCCAATTTCTCTTAGAGTGATTAGTCTATGTAGGTGGGTACAAGTTTGTTTTCTTGAAGAGATTTGTTGTAGGATTTGAAAACAGTGAAGGTACTTCAGAGCCATGGTATTGAAATTGCTGGGTCTAATGGTGTTGTTATGGGCAAACTTAGACTGAGTGCATTTCTCATATGGTATGGGCTGTCAGTAGTGCTTAGCACTTGATTGAGTGCTGCTTCCTCCTGCTTGAAAATGACTGGAAATAAAATTTGGATTTGCTTTCTGAAAGTAGTCACATGGCTGAATGTTTCAATCATTTCAGTTACAGTCATACCCTCCTACTTTGAATGGGAAATATGTACGTACCATGTACTTTAAAAGTACATTTACAGCCCTATAGAGGTCTGTGAGAAGGCTATTTGTGTTCCAAGTTATTTCTCCAGAGTCTTGCTTAACTTCTGTAGAAGCCTTTTTACTTAAATCTGTATTGTTTTATGGGATATTCTGTGAGGATAGTGAGGTATGTCTGCCACATATAACCTGAAGCTGGTGTAGCTGTCTCACAAAAGCAAGTGGCTATTTGCTCCAAGGTTTAAGTTTTCTTTATCTATGTTCATTCTAGTTTTTAAAGATACTGTAAGAATAATTGTAACTGTGAAATGAATTTCCTAGGAACATAGAGCATCAAAAATCAATAAAATAACTGGGGTTTACTCCTAATGAGTAACACAGTTATTAAGAGGTTTATAAAACCATGATTAACTGTTTATTATTTAAGGCACCAGGAATGGTAAAGAAGTGTACACCGGTAAAACTCTTCCCCATAACAAGCTTTGTATAAAACAGGCAGTGACCAAATTTAGAGTTGTGACTCTTTCAGCTTGAGTTTAAAATTGAGACAGACTATCACATCTACTCAAATACAAGAGGGAGAAGAATACACAAACATTGGAGAATGAGATGACAGGAAATTTTTGCAAGCATTTTTGTGACAATGTCACTTTGGAAATAATGCTGGAGCTTAGAAAAAAGTACACACACACCCACACGCATACACCCTAAAAACAACCCACACCAAACCCTCTACCCCAAAATTACCCAGCCACTAAAAAAAATATGATCTTGTGAATGCAGTGAGGAGGCCAAATACAAAAAATATGGGTTATTGTAAACCTCTCTAGGTTAAATGGGTTGCAGATTTTTACTGTTTTCCATGAAAAAAAAAAATGAAGCAAATAGAATTTTTTTCCCTACCATTTTTCCCTAGCTAGGGCATAGATCAAGCTCAACACCCAAGTAAACCATCCTGGAAGTTGCCAAATCACCGATGGTAAAGCTTCACAGCTTCACTTCTTCATAATTAAGTTTCAGAATATGGAAATACCCATAGAGCATTTCTTCATAAAAAGAAGTAGAGAAATTTCTCCTTCGTGTCTCTACGATAGTCACTCTGCAGAGCACTTTATGCATTTACAAGACTTTCAGGAGCTGTGCAGGGTCATGGCTGCTCCAGGTGACCATGTGGCTTGTATTAAATCCCATTTCTTCTAACATCCTTGTTTCATCTTCAAGAAATATAGAAAGATTCCTCTCTTGAAGAATAGAAAGTGTCTAAATTGGAGATTATTCTTTTGTAAGTGTCAAATATCATCACTTGATAAAACCTGAAATGTAGATCTTTAAAATTTCACCTGTCAATTAATTTTAAATTTTTCTAGCTCTCAAAAGACTTGCCTCAAGATAACGAAGGGGCAAAGCTTAGGACTGCAGGTAGAGAATTTAAATTGTTCTTTAACCTGATATAATTCCTTCTAGATTACAAAATGTCTTTTTCATCACACTTACGATTTTTGCACCCATAAAAACTTGTTCCCATGTACCATGAGAAAAACTGTTATCTTGATCTGTAAGGAATTTCAGGTTGCTACTATAAGTCTGATTTTACCTCACCTCATTTTCTGTTCCTATATCACAAAAGGCAATGACAATTCCAGGTAGAACAGCAAAGGGCAATTGAGTTGGAAAAAATAGGCCTGATGGGGAAAGAACATGAAAACCACCCTTGTGAGAAAATGGTAAACTTTTTTTATCCTACTGTGTAGCTTTGTCTTTGATAGTGCTTCGTATTTTTTCTTCTCTGTCTCCAGTTAGAGGTTGGGGCTGCCTAGGCAAATGTGTGATAAGTAGCAATGTCTCTGGATATACATAAAATTAATCTCATCCAAGTGCAAGTTTTTCAACCTCAGATACAATGGCAACTCAGTTGCTGTAAAACAGAGTTGGAATAATCAGAGCAAATGAGCAAAGATAGTTCGTTTTTCATCAGGGATTAAACATAGCCTATGGCAATGTTAAGGTCAGATCTTCTGTTTTTCAGAATCATACAAAAATAGAAAGGTCTAAGCTCAAGGAGCAACTCTCTCAATTCCTGACCTAACCCTGAGGATTTGGCTTGGTGATCCTTTAGAAATTTCTCACTTTACAACAATTTTTTTCTTTCTCAACAGGTGTCTTCACACAGACCACCTTTTATTTTTGGCATTTGCCCAAAGTAACTCTTAGGCATATGGCAGCAAAACTTTTGCAATAAATTTCAGGTTTGGTTGTGAAACACTGATAGCTATTTCAGGTTTTAATTTTTTTCTTCCTTTTAAATGAACGGAAAATTCAAAACATATAGAGCCTCAACAGCTTCTTTGTACTGTGATTTTAGTATGTGTTTTCTCAGTTTATATGCTTTATCCTTGTGTTCAGTCACAACAGAGGTGATTGGCTTAGGAGACCTGAGGTTTTCAGTCGATCCATTTGCCTCAGACTCCTTGCTTCTTCTCAGGGAGTGGAAAGAGATATGAGTGGTCAACTGTTCATTTTAAAAGATACCTGGGTTTGCAGATTTCTTTGGTTTCTTCCCTTTCTTGGAGTTCCATCAGTTTATCTGGAACCATATACAATAACAGTATCCTCAAAGAACCTCAACACTGTTCCCAGATAGATGCTTCAGGTTAAATGAGTGCCGTGTTAAACCTGCTGCCATGCCAATTAACTTTGTAGTATTTCTGTGCCGTGAGAACCACAGGAAAGTTGTAAAAATGTGGTAATTTTTTGTAAACATACTGTAGCTGAGGACATACTAATAATACTCAGCAAATAAACTTCCAGTTCTGCCTACAGGTAGATTGGAGGATCTCTAAATCTGCATGGCTAAGTACTAACTGTGGCCTTTGTAATCACATTAGTCACATTCATACAATAATGGGGTTAGATGACCTTTGGTTCTATAAATAATATGCATTGCAATTCGTGAGTTTAATTTTTTTTGTTTTCCAATATTTTCACAGTGATTGAAGATAATAAAAGATGATTCTAACAGAAAATTTTGAGACCTCTTAAAATTACAGTTGCTGTTAATTCCGTGTCACAGGAACAAAGCTACACAGAATACATTTATTAGCCACTTACAAGGCAGTTGCCATTTTGAATGAACTATGGGCTGAATCCTCTCATTTGTTACATTTGTGTAATGCTGACTGCATTAGTAAGAGCAGGCAGGGTTTATTTCTGCAGCTCCCTGGAGGAAACTCAGAGAGCCCCAAGCTATTCCTTTTCTGTTACTATGAGAGTGGAGGAACAACTGCCTCATCTGCAAAAGCCAGCAATATAAAAAGATATCTCTACCCATTTCTTCACTCAAAATTATAAAAATAAATTGCCATAGATAAGCTAAAGGAGAAAACCCACATGGTGATTTTAAGAAAATTATTTGTGCTGCAGTAAATGCCTGCCTACATAGTGTGTCCTGGTTTAAACACATTTAACTTTCTAAATTATTTGAGTCCATTTTATACATAGCATTACAAATAAAGATGTAGAAAAATTATATAAAAATAAAACAACATTTTAATAAATAACCTCAGTGAATGATTAGTAATACAGACAATTTTTGCCATATGCTGGATCCACCAGGACCCTCTTTGAACTAGCAGTTTCCATCTCAGATCCATGGACTCCAGTATTATAAAATCCACATCTCTCCATGGGGCTTTCTAGATGTCAGTGTGTGATTAAAAACTGAGCACAAAATGCTAGGTTACTGAAGCCTAGTGTGAGTCAGTCAGTTTTGATTCACAGCTGACGTCAATTCAAAATGACACAAACCCATATATCTATCAGATAAATAAAGATTTATAGCTGATGGTAGATAGATAAGGGGTAGATGTAATTTAAGAATTTAGTGTCTTTTCTCACTACTTTCCTCTGCAGACTTAGAAATTGCCCTCTTCTCTGTCATAATAAAGCATGTGTAGGTAGAGAAAGAAATTAAGCTGGTTTGTCATTTTTTTGACAGCCTACATACATTTCTGGTCTCTCTGGGCTACTCCACTGAGTTCAGCTTGGCAGCTTAGCAGGTGCCATGTAGAAGGCTGTGGTTAACATCTTCACATTTATGCTTTGATAGGCTTAATTAATGCTGGAACTGTACCTGAAATCATTCATACTTGCTTTTCGTCAGGCCTGCCACTTGAAATTTTCCAGTCATTTTCTCCCAGTGCACGATGTAGCTCTCTGGTATAACAGAACAAGCTTTATTTATGAAATAAACTACCTTGGAGCAAAATTTTGTGTTCCAAAAGATTTTTAATTCTATGTCTTATTTTTCTATTTGTGTTTGGCAGGTGCATGTGAATGTAGAGTGGTTAACCAGTGGTGATTAAAAATGCCTCTTGGAATTTGTCTGAACAGTCACTTTCTCACAAGAAGCTTAGAAATTCAAAGACAAGGTTATATCAATTACAGTAGAAATCCTGTATTTAATTACTTAATAGTTGAGCTTGATGATCTTAAAGGTCTTTTCCAACCCAAGTGATGCTATGGTTCAGGTTCTATCTGTCACAAATGCAAAGGAAAATCCTGAGCTCCCCTTTAAGAATTTTCAAGTCATCAGTTCCTTCCCTGGATGGGGAGTTACACAGATGATTCTGAGATTTTCTTTCATGCTGGATTTTTAATTTTGATTTATGATGCTCTGAATGATGTGTAAAATTGTATTACCCATACAGCTCCCAGATGACTAATCCTACGTGGGAGTTTAATTGCATTGTTAATCCTAGCTGAGGTCAAGGGGTGTAAAATTTCGTGGCAGAAACTTGTTCCTGAATTACTAGACTAGTGGTTGGATTCTGTGATTTCCAGAAAGTGCAGGGAGAAGTGTTTCCTTGAGGCACTTCTGCTTCCCCCTACAGTCAGTGTTCAGATTTCATTTAAGAAACAGGTGATATGAGGAGAGGAACATCTGGAGCAAGCAGTCACCTGGCTCTGCTTTACCAAGATGAGTGGGGAGCTATTTCCCTACTGGGAATCAAATAGTTCTCTGATACACCTGTACTGGGACCCCCACTGGTTAGCATCATTCAGTAATCACACAAAAATTATTTGGCTAGTGTTTGTCAAGTTTAATAGGGTTTTGGATTTCTTCTTCAAGGCCAGGCGTTAGCTGGCAGATCAAAGCCTTTAAGGACTTTTTCCTCCATTATGAGAATCTTGAGATGGGCACATTTAGCATGTAACTTTGCCTCTTGAACCACAGGGTAAATTCTAGGCTTTTCCTGGACTGTTTTTAGTTTCATTTTTTCACCTTTCTAGCTGTGCATATTGAAATCAAGATTAGTTAAAGACATTTCTGAAAGCAGACATAGTTGTGTGGAATGTCAGTTGCAAGATTTTTCCATGACTGTGTAGGATACAGATCATAAATCACCCTTAGAAAATAGTTTTGAGATTTTTTTTTTGTTTTGTTTTTCTTTTGTTCGTTCCCTCTCCCTGCCCTCCCAGTATGGCTTTAGGTAAAGCAGTTAAAATGTATTATATTTGCTAGTACTGAGATCTACAAAGTACTGATAATCTAACAGAGAACTATTAAGTTAAAAATTCTTTTTGTATTGTTTTGTTCGTTTTCATGGTGGCTACTCCCAGTGTAAATGAGAGGAATTTAACTCCTTGCTGCTTTGTCTCATGAATAACCATCATGTGCATGAGCACTCATAGGTTTGATGTAAAAATCAATTCCTTTCTGCAGCGTGATGTTCTAATGAAAATAAACTGCTGTTGGAAGGCTGAAATTCTGGCAAGTGAATAAGGCTAGGAAAAATTCAGAAGTTTTCAAAAGTTACACTTTATCTGTAACAGTTCTTAATTTGATAGATCAATTGCAACTAACATAAGCCAAGTTTTAAGGACAAATTCTTCTATTTCTGGTACACAGATTTCTGTGAAACAGGAGTTGTATCACTTTACTGGAATTAAGCTTACATTCAATTTCATATTTTCATAGTTCAGTAGCATTAGATATGTACACTAAGGTTGTGGATTCCAGCAGTTGGAATGATCTTAGTTTGCCACTTGCAGTCAGTTTCACAGGGTGATATTGATAATGGTACTATTTTCCATGGGTGAGAGAGAACATTGAAAGAAAGTACTCCAAGAGAACTGAGAGTAGCATACAGCACTTCAGTAACTTTTATTATGCATAATGTAGTATTTGCATTCCTAGTCATTGAGAAAGTGCAACTGTAGCTTCCTTTTCTTAATAAGAAAAGGGCAGGAGTCAGGCCTGTGGTTTTCATTCAGGTACTGACTGATTAGCCAGTCTCCAAAGAAGAAATTACCTCAACATTTCCACTTCCAGCTGTGTGGATCAATTATCCTGATTTTTTCTAATCCACTGTGAATACTAAGTCTCTGCCCTTAGGGTATGTTAAGTGTAATCTGGTATTGCCATCACATCCAAATTTTTTCTCCATAGATGGGAATGCAAATAACCACTATTTTTTTTCTTCTTCTTTATGCTGTCACCAGCTTCTGCCAAAATCCTTTTATATTCTTGAAAACCAGTTATGTCAGAAGAAAGTAATGAATTTTTTTTATTTGGAGGTATTCATGTGTGGATCCACAAAACATAAGAGAATAGTCCAGGGAGTTTGCAATTAAATGAACTAATGAGTTTGGTAAATTCTTGGAGATTTTAAGTTGTTACACTGAACTGTATTCTGCCTTAGAGTTCACCTGTTCAGCTCTGGTAGACTTCAATTTAACTTGCATAATTTGACTGAAACTAGAAGATAGCCGAGAGAAGTGCATTATTTGCTGGAGTATGGCTCAGAAACGCACAGGTATAACATACTTGAATTTTCAGATTTTCTTGGCTGGGGAGTAGCCCATGTTCTATTGTAGGTCAGATATCAGTAACTTTTGCTTCCTTGGTTAAATGTTTTATTGGATGAATTTCTGTTGTTTCTGCACAACAGTTGTCAAGGAAGGAAGAAAGATTTCTCTTTGTGCAATGAGGCTGTACGTGGAGTTTAAAGGGAATTTAGAATCAAAGAATTCCAGTGTTTTATGTGACAGGCCATTAGGACTGAGGTCTTAGATTGATGGCACAGGGTATTAAGATGGTAAGTGAAGTACTATGCAGCTCCCCAGTTAATATATCTAATAAAAGCACAGACTTGGAAATAAAGTTGCTGTATGCCTGTCTGAGCACTTCACAGGCTTAATGATTTTGTTTTCAAAGTCACAGTAATAGAAGTTCCTTATGGAAACTGGTAGTGGTTGCTGTGAAATGTCTTTTTTCAAGAACCAGACATAATCTTTTCTAGAAATACAAATTCTTTTCATTGCTATGTCCCTTTTTCCTTGTTAAATTGGGGAAATAGAAGAGGTGGCACATCATTAAAAAATATATAGGGAATTGTTTCAGGAAGAAAGAGTGAAAAAAGTAGTATTGCATCCCTGAATTCTGCTTTATTTCTGTGATTGAAATAATCTTTTTAAGTGTAGTTCCTATGTTTTCTTCCCATGATGCTTTATGCTTTTTGAGATTTTACTGATTCCAAGTAATTTTGGAGGTGGCATAGTTGTGTACGGCACCAAGCAATAACAAGTGGTTTTAGGCTATAATGTGTTTAGAACAACTGGAATGTCTTTATGTTAGCTGCATGCGCATTTTTGCCTTTTAAATCTCATAGGTACATGCCAGAAGTATCTGAATGGACTTGCATGTACAGAATTTTATGTTCCAGTATTTGACCACATATGGGAGCCCAGAATTGGGAGCAACTGCTTTGCAGTTTAAGTTTTAATGTAGTGTATCTGCACAAGCTTTTTTTCCCTTATCCTGGAATTCTTCAAACAAAGCTTTCTTCAACCTCATGATAGTTGAAAGAGATTGGGATTTCATCTTTGGTGTATTTATTCTTCAGTACCTTGGCTCTTAGTTTTGTTCTCTTTCCAACACTTTGTTGTAACTGTTGTCTTTTAAGGAGCTGTATCTGCTCTGGTTAGTATTCTTCATTGCAACTCAAATGAGAGGTATCTCTAAGGCAGCTGTATATTTTCTTAATTCCCTGGGAGACTCATTCAGAGTATTTGCCTCTGTGGGCAGATAAAAGGAGCATGATGGTAGGATTCTTTTATACTAGTGGAGCAAAAATTTTTTATGTTACTGCTTCTGAGTTTCTCAATCTTCAAAAGCTGATGTTTGCATTGAGCCAAGGTGAAAAAGTTGGCCTCTGCACATTATGTCCATATGATACTGTGTTATGGACCCACTATGTTTTTATTTTTCCTTAATAGACCTTATGCCCCCTAAAAAGAAAGTATTTATAGGAGCTAAAAACAGGTTGGTTGAAAGAAGTGAAATGTTTGGTTTTTTTTTTTACATTCTGTAAAGCCTTCAAAACACAGGTGGAATGAGAAAGATTGTTCTTTAACTGAGTCTCAGTGAGCAAATGGATTTGCTTCCTTGGTGGTGTGAGGAGACACATTTTTCAGAATTATTTCAGAAGTACAAAAATCTAATTCGTCAAAGTCATCATGCCACAGCTGTTACAACAATCTATCTCCTACTGAATGCTAGCCAGCTAACTTTTGAGAAGTGACATTTTTCACAGTTTATTGTTTTCTCATCAACGTGGCACCAACCACATCAAATATAATCTCCCAATGATGTTGGCATTGATGAATTAGCCATGTGCTTTCTATTTACAGATACAGGAGTTTCAATTTCTTTGGGTGAAAAGAGAAGTTTAAGGTAGAATGTAGTTTTCTCTCTGGTCTGTGTGAATGTTTTCCATGTTCAAGTACTTGTTAAGCTGTGCTGGAATTCAGTAGCATAACTGAGTATTTTTACAGAAACACATAATTCTGCAAAGCTTCACTGGGCTGTTTCAATGGATTATGGATGGGTGAAGTGTTTTGGCTCCATTCTTTACCATTACTTGAACTATGTTGCTCTCTCTGAGGTCAACAGTAATTTCCCTCTGCAGTAATTTGTCATACAGATATGACTGTGCAAATGTAGTAGGTGCTGGTAAGAGGCATAGGCTACAAGGAGGAAAACTGACTGGAAATAATCTTGCTAGTCTGATGTATGAAGGCAACAGAGGTACTGCACAGTTTGGGATTCACAGTCATACAGGGCCCTTGTTTTTGTATATATTTGCACCATATATTATGTTAGTCATGAGAAACAGAAGCATATCCACCCACCGTCTTTGAGAAGAGAAAGTTCCTTCCAACTTGGATCTGTCCAGATCTTTCTCATTGTTCTTTTACATATGAATTTCAGCAGCAAGAGCAGCCATAGTGCTGAGATACTCAAAAAATGCATCTCCACCACAAGAAACTGCCTTTCAGATCTCCTGCATAAACTACAAAAATAAAAAGTATCTTGGCAATTATTTTTCAGCTGTGAAACATGCTTTTGTAAAGCTGTGACTATAATTTTTCTTGCACAGAACTCTTTGTACTCCCTTATTGTTACCATATGCAGAATTTTTTTGTAGTTCAGCCACTCCCTGAATAGCCAAGCTGAACAATTTTTTTCTTCCTTAAATTGTTACTTCTAGACATAACCAGTCCATCTTATAATTGCAAAGGAGCTAGTAGAGTTCTCAGTTAAGAGTCTTGTAATGTAGAGTGATGTTGCTCCGAGAAAAAGTTTTGGAAACAGTACCTAGCACTTCTGGTTTACTTTGGAATATTTAAAACTGTTCCTTATCTTACATCTTATTCCTTATTGATAATTTTCATCATCTAATTTAGGTTAATATGAACACTAGAGCCACTTCATGAAATTCATAGCTTCAGGTTGCATGTACATTTGTTTCTTTAAATTCAAAGTAACTAAAAAGTATGGAAAAACTTTTGTCCAAAATGTATGGCAGACATTCTCTCTTCTGTCACAAGATCAGCAAAATATATGTTAGCTGCCACTTTTACTCAGCAGATAACTATTGCTTATTGCTTTACATGCTCATGCTGCATCTTTCTCTGCACTAAAGGCACAGCACTTGACAGGAAGATTAAAATACAAATTTTAATAACTTCTGATTACCTTTATGTTCAGGAACTGAAGTCTCAATATTTAGAACCTAGTTTAGGCATGATGTAACTTTTCTGGCTGATGGAACCTTAATCATGGTGCTGCAATCCATCACTCTCCAGGTTTTATCAGGACCTGGCTTCCAGGACTCTTCTGTGCTTCCCCGGTGTGCTTTGAGAAACTCTTTGGTTTGATAAAGGTGATCTTGTAGGAGTTTTTTTATGAGAGAGTTGATACATGGCTTGCAGACAAGGGAGAGATGGCTGAGATTGCAGGATAATTCTACCAATGTATTAAGAAAGCCTTTCCATGAGACTGAAATCAGTGAGGTATTTTCAGGAGAGATTTTAATTCAGATCTTGAATTATTAATTTTGCAGTTTTGATTGAGTCTAGGAAAAATAAGGTGTTTCTGAAGACTGAATGTGATCAAGTCTCTAATAGTTAAGACGGGATATTTAAGTTTCTGGTCAAGAAAATCAAGTAGCCTGAAAGCACTGTCTACTTTTCTTTTAAAGAAATCAATTTCATTTAAACCTCTACATCTCTACCTCAAAAAAGAGTTATACTTTGCAATCTCCAGGTGATGATCCATCTAGCTGAATTTACAGGTTGTAACTGATACAAACTGCTTGAGGGAAGAATTCAGGAAACTCTGAAATTGACTTTTTGAAAGAGCCTTGTAGTGCTTCATTTGTCATTGCCAGTAATTTTGTTTTTGCAGTAAAGGGGTTTTGGAGAGGTTCAGCTCGTCTTTCTTGTACTCTTTTAGTCTGTTCTTTTTACAGTAATTTTTTCTCCTGCCCAAACGATCTAGATTATTTGTTTTTGGTTTGGTTGGGTTTTTTTTCAGTAATATCCTTACGCTGACCTGAGAGACTTGTTGCAGGTTGATTTAGTGCATTTTTCTCCTCCCAAACATGGAACAAGTTACTTCTGTATGTGGGCTGTTGTTTCCCACTGATCTTAACAGTAATCATTTTCAGTCATTGAAAAAGAAGCAATAATGTTTCATCAGTAGAAGAGATTTAGCTCGTTGATGATCTGAACTGTGCTCATTGTTCACAAAAGCTCTAAAGCAAAGCTTCACTAAAGAGAAATTTCATCAGACTTGCTAGGAATTATATATCCTTCGTAGGAATACTGTATTAAATTTGATAAAGTCAGCCTTGATAAACCTGTAATTACACAAAGGGGAGAAAAAGAAAGAAATACATCATTTAAAGAAAGAAAGAAATTAATAATTTTAATAGTATCATGATGAAGAAACCTGAAAGTGGTGCTTTTGTTTTTTTTTTTAATCAGTCCAAAACTGAAATAGGTGTTTTGAAAAGGCAGTGTGTCATCTTTCACCTCACCAGAATTTAGTGGGGATGATGTGCAAAACTTGAGTTTGAGACAGATTTTCTTTTTTTTTTCTTTCCCCTCCACACAGGTATTTTTAAGCTCAGTCTGACATAGTGACTGGCATGCATCTCTATGAAGGTGCTGTGAAGCTGATTTGTGCTTTCTCCTGAATCTCCAATTGTGTTTGTATTACCATGAGAGATTTTCAGGCACCTGCAAGTAACAATATTAACAATAGAATTTAAAGCAGATAGTTTATAAATGTGGAGAAATTTAGTCACATAATTTTGTCAGGATAAGAGTTTCTGATTTCTGAAAAAAACCCAACCAAAACAAACGAAAACTCAAACAAAAAAACCTCCTTTCTTTATATAGGGTGTGGAGTTCTAGCTTATAAATTCTGTTCACTATTTGTCCTGGTTCACAACTCGGTGTCCTGATGAGTATTCCTTAACTGAAAAAGAACACTAAGGTGAGAAGTTAAGAGTAAGAAGATAATCCATACATAATCTTTGGTTGGAGGATTCTTTTATCACAGAGTATGATATATTTATTTACCTTTTCAGTGAGAAATTTCTGAAGAATTTATTATCACATTAAAGCTGCCTTAAGTAATAACATTTGCCATTTATTTGACAGAAACTCTCCAAAGGTTTCTGATGCCCTTGCTTATGTAGTCACTTTTCAAGAAAACCCCCTAAAATCCTTAAAGTATTTGCCTGCAGAGTAACAAAAAAGAAAAAAGATATTGCTTAAATGGAAAACAACAGATTTTGTGAAGCACTGAGGATCCGCTTAAAAATATTTTTCTTTGAGAGACATCCTATTTTCAGTACTCTTGAGGAGTGCAAAACCAGACTGAAATGCCACTCAAACTCTTACCTCTCATGTGTTGTCTCTGTCCATAATAGGGTTATTAGACAGGTAGTTAAGTGCTGAGTAAATAGTTGGGTACTATTTGGAAAAACTACTGTACAAACAACTTATGAGGATTCTAAGAAAAAAAAAAAAAAAAANAAAAAAAAAAAAAAAAAAGGGCGGTATGTAGTAGTGTAAGTAAATAGTGTCACGGTTTAAACCCAGCTGGCAACTCAGCACCCACACAGCCACTCACTCAAACTCCCCTGGTGGGACGGGCAGAGATTTGGAAGACTGCAAGTGAGAAAATGTGTAGGTGGAGGTAAGGCCAGTTTAATAGCTAAAGCGAAAGGTGTGCATGCAAGCCAGGCAAAACAGGGAATTAACTCACTGCTTCCCATGGGCAGGCAGGCAGGCATTCTGCTGTCTCCAGGAAAGCACAGCTCCATCACTCCTAGAGGTTATCTGGGAAGACAGGCCATTGCTCTCAATGTAAGCTTCCTCCCTTTTTCTTCCTCCAGCTTTACACACTGAGCATGATGCACTGTGGTGTGGAATATCCCTTGGATCAGTTTGGATCAACTATCCTTGCTGTGTCCCCTCCCAGCTCCTTGTGCACCCTCAGTCCCCTCTCTGTTGGGGTGGGCTGAGAGGCTGAAAAGTCTTTGATGCTGCATAAGCACTTCGTCAGCAGTCACTGGAACATCTTTATATTAACAACACCCTTTTCAGCAGAAATACAAAACACAGCCCCACATGAGCTACTGCAAAGAAATTTAACTCTGTTCCAGTTAAATGTGCTGCATCCAGCTGTAGCATACATGCAAATAGTGGAAACCTAGAGGGGAAATGCAGAGTCCAGAAGAAACACTTTCAATACCATCTACAGTAAGTGAAAAAATATTTAGTGTATATGTCTTGTCTAAACCTACTCATCCAGTTCTTCTTCATGGTTCATTGTCTTGCCTAGTTTTCTAAACGGCACTGCAGGGATTGCATTAGGGAAGACCATGTATTTGGTGCTTCTTGTCAAAAATTATATGCTAATATGTAGTGTCAGTTATTTTATAGAACAGAGCAGAAAATAGTTTTTTCTATACAGCTTGGTTCTGAAGACATTTAGGTTTAAGTCAAAGACAGGCAATGGCTCCAATTATTTCTCTAAAAATAAATAAAAAAACTAAACTGTCCTAATCTCAAGAAAATTACTTGGAATTTCAGTGCAATCTTATAATGAATTTCAATAAATATTGTCATATATGGGATTTTTCTCAATGCAGCCTGAAGCAACATCATGTACTATTTCAGCTCATCTTTCTCATCCAGCCTGTATTTGTTGTGAAGATTATAATCTTTTCTATTTTTTGAAAAGGGCTTTTTTCTCTTTCTAACACTAGAAAGAAGTAATTGAGGAAAGAAGGAAATTGCCATATTTGGCTGTTAGAGTCAGTATTTTTATAATTAAGGAATAGTATTCTGTTTCACAGTGGTTTTTTTCTTCTGGAAGGCAGTGTGTCTCACGACAGTTTTGCTTTCTTCCTGTATGCTACAAAGCAAACCCCAGAAGACATTTTGAGATGTCAGACCAAATAGCCCTGATACAAATAGAGTCTTGGGAGAAATTCCTATTATTTTCCATTCCTGTAGAGAAGCAGATGCTTCTCTGCAGTCTGCTGGGAATTTCTGAATCTTCTTTCAGAGACTTTTCAATATACTACATACAGTCCTTTAATTCAAGTACAGGAGCTATGTAGCATGGATTTAGAGCAGGCAACAATCCAATAGTAGTTTTAAAACACCTGTCATTGTGAAGGAGCACAAATAGTATGTTTTTCCTATGATAAAAAAGTTCCTTAAAAACAGTGCTTATATTCACAATACAAGCACTGATACAGGTGCAAGAGCTGTTGAATGGTCCAGCCAGTTTAACCCCACAATCTTCCTTCTATAGATACTTGTGTTGTAATTTTCTGTATTCATTCATCATAAGAGCAATTAAATCTTTTGGGCTAAGCTTGTACTCAGCCTAACAGTTAAACTTATCTGCTGTCCCACAAAGCCCTGTGGGGAACTTTATATACTTACCACAACTTTGCTGTTGAGTGTTTTAACTGGTAATATCTCTAGCTTGTTTTCAAGAAGTAAAGTTATTCATAGCCAGAGTTCAGCTCAGCCTTCATTTCTTTACCTGCAGCAGACTGTGTGTGTAAATATTAATAGGTAAATATCCTGAAGTACCCAGTGCTAGAAAAAATCTGGGATAACTAATAATTGGAAATGCCTTAGTTTTTGGGGTGTATAGAACCATATTTAGAAATTTTCTAATTAATTATGAGAAAATGAGTAAGTGTTATATGTGGGCCACATGTGTGGAATCAAGAGGCACAGAGGAAACATAATGATGAAAGCTCTACCACTTTAATGCATTGGACGATGTTGCTTTCTTCTTCCTTGCTGCCAGGGAGGGACTGTTGAGAGGTAACATCTGTAAGGTAGTGTAGGTCATCCCAGCAGTCACAAACTTCCCTGTGGATGCCAGCACATAAATAAGGTGGTGGTCATGCAGACAGCCAGGATAGTGATGACCCGTTTCACACTCGCATCCACTCGTGATGTGACAGGAAACCACAGCAAGGGCTGGCGGGAAAGTGAGGGAAGGCATTTTATTCCCACAGGGATTCCCAGACACTGTAACTCGTTATTGGATCTGACAAGTAGGTTAGTGCATGGGCTTCTCACAAAGCCAATAGTGTACCAAAAAATAATGAGTGTGACAATGTGCCCATCCAACTGATGTCCCTGTTCATGTTAAGAATGTCTGGAATTTTTGGCTAGGATCTAGGGTAGGAGAAGACAGATACTTAGGGAACTCACTAGATACATGACAGAATTTTTCGGAGTGGTTATTGTTTTCTTGATAACAGACACAAAGTAATATCCTGTTTGCGTAGGTTAAATACCTGAGAGCTCACGATTTCAGCCTAAAACATTAATTTAATGGCAGAAAAAGCCTACTCTGCCTGCTCTTATTCCATTCCCAGTGAAAGTTAACTGGACTGCTCATTGTCAGAAGTTGTAGCAAATAAACATCACTTATAAAATTAATCCAATTTTCTTTAGCCCTCTTCTCTGTCCTTTGATCACCTAAACAGGCAGTTAATACACTTCCAATTAGTCACTTACAGCAGTACATATCTAGTTTAAATCCTCTCTATAATTTGCATTCATATAACTGCAATCAACTTCTGGACTCTTAAGAAAATAGGTAACTTGCAAGTGAGGAAAATTCCCTGTTTCCCAAGGAAAAAAATGGAAAGTAGGGTAAGCCACAGGACTTCTAAGACAAAGTGTAGGTGGAAATCTTTAATACACTTGTGTATTAAAGCTAAAGTTTCTTATTAATAATCACTTCTATTACGTTAATTTAACTACAGATTAGTTAAGAGATTTTATGTTGCAACCACATAAATAAATGGGCTAAATAAGTAGCTGGTTTCTGTTATGTAAAGAAAAATACACAAACAAGATGCATTATTTCATATGTTTGGTTATGTTGGACCACTGTGATTTGCCAGACTAACAATCCCTTCATTGCATGTTGAACCTGTCTTTTGTTAAACACCAGCTATAGCCTGGCTACTTCCCACCATGCTCTTCTTATTAATTCTGTCTTAGTTCTGCTTCTTTTGTTGTTTCTTTTCTGTGCCTTCATTCTCAAAATGTATTGCATTTAGCTGCTGACACAGAGTTACTCATCTTCTAAAGTTCACAGTATTCCCCAAGTCTGGTTTGTTTTCATCTTCAGTGTTCCTCTGATTTAACTGTTCCATTTTGTTTTGACTTTTGATTATCCCAGGGTCCGATTGGTATGGATGGAAAGCTGGTAGGTGATTTGTTCAAAACCAGTGTAATTTAGGTCTTTCACATATTCCCCTTTTTGCTTTTTAAAATGACTTATGCTGAAATGTATATTAGCCAAATACTGTCTTCCTTCAGCATAACTTAGTTCAATTCCAGTAGCATGGTTTTTTAACAAGTTGCAGAAAATCTTTTTCAGTCTTTTGTCCCTATACAAGGGAATGGAGGTTGGCTCTGCTCCTCCTGTTCATTTACCATTTTCTGTCTGAGTTAGGTTAGAAGGCAGATGTTCCTCCTTGGTCCAAGCAGGATATCAGTTCTGACTACATTTTTTTGATTCTTCCTTCTTTCACAAATTCTTAATTTTTGTGTTTTAATTTCTGTGCCTGAATTGTGTTGACTGATTAAATCCAAACAGCATCATGTTCCATAATAATTGCATTTGTTTGATATTCCAGATATTTGTTAGGAATATGCTGCTTGAATTGTTAGATTAATTTTATACAATGAATTTATTAATGCGTTTGTACTTGTGAGTATATTTGTATAGTTTTAAATGTATGAGCCTGGAAGTTTATGTTCCCAGCTCTTTAAAAATTAACACCATGTCAAAGGTGTGAAAATCCAGTTTTGGAACTTTCTCATGCTACCCCTTTTGCTCTCTCTCTTTTCTCCCTTCCCAGGGCACCCCTTTTCACTGATACTCTGGATACCTATTTTGTTTTCTATCCTTTTACTTACCACAAGCCCCATTTCCTTTGCAAGCTCAACTTGTAAACTTGCAGTGTCAGCTTGCATTTTCTCCTCTTTCTTTCCTGTGCTCCTTGAGAAAATCTCAAGGTTTTCTTTCTACTGTTAAATAACTTAACTGTAATGTTTGCAACATGCAGTCAATAAGCTTTTTCTTTAATCTCTTTTAGGGCATTGATAACTTACCTGTCGACTTTAGTTACACCATGGTTATTTCTTTTTGTTTTGATATCTTTTACATATCACAGCTAATGTTAGGTTCAATTGCTAAGGGCTTCCCTAAGAAGGGATTAACTGACAACAGTAGAAGACCTTCCATCATGGTAATTAGAATAGGTTGCCAAATCCTTTTGTTGGCTTCAAAATAGTGTATTAAGCTAATAAATAGGAATATAGAAGGGAAAATTGTTCTGGAGATTTTACTGAAACCATGCCATATTATGCAGCAATACCCACTGTAGTAATTTAAATTAAAAAAAAAAATAAAAAAAATAAAAAGCATTCACGTACAATTCAAGTACATGAGCAATAATCCAGGGTTCAAAGTAGCAGTCGCCAAAATGCACCTAATCAGTCAGTGGTGTTGAGACTGATTCCTAAATGCATGCAAAGACAGCAATTAGTTGGTAGCTAGAATCAATTAATCAATTTTAGAGTATGTAACAGATCTGAATAAAGAGATATTAATGAGACAAAAATCAAATTAATGCTGACTTTTCAGTCTTGAACAGTATTTTCTCCCTGTAGGTTATCTAAAATTTATAGAAAGACTTGCAGCTAAAACATTTTAATCCACAAGTAACATGAGCTGGGGGTGGTTTATGCAGCAATGAACCAGACTGACTTCAGCAGGCCTGGGGCCATTTTGGGAACACAAGCAGATAAATTGAGCTTGCTCCAATGACTTACAGTATCAGATTGAATTCATGTTGGAGGGTTTTTTTCAGTAACTCAAAGAACTTTATTCTTGACCCTATCACAACATGCAAAAATGAGAGAAGGCAAGATGAACAGCCCCTTTTTGTGTCCCACACTTTGAATTGCTGTTGTGTGACAATAATCCTTTACAGTTAAAAATTGCAGTATTGTGATGCTTTTCTATCTATACCTTTATAAGAAGAGCTGATGAGTTCCATAATGCAGTGCTTGCTGCACCCTCTGGGTAATGTCACTTACTGGATCAGTTGTGAGAAGGGAAAATTCTTCTGTAACTGCAGTGGAAAGTAGGGCAAGGAGTAGATAAGATCACTCAGAAATATTGCAGGATTGGGAAGCATTGTAAAAACCAGAAAATAATTACCTTCACTAATGCTAATTTCTTTCACTGCTGAAGGGGCTAATAGCCAACGGGTTAAAATCATCCTGCTTTGAGTTCTTTTGTATTCAGCATCTGCATTTATAACTAAATGCAGGATAATTGTTGTATTGGCAGCATGTTTAAACTAAGAGTAATGAAGCTATTACATTCCCTGATATCTCATAGAGTTTTCTGTCTACCTGAAAAACCATTGTCCTATAAAAATTCATTTTCCAGCTTTTTCTGTATTGGAGACATGAAAGAGGAGTAATTATAAATTGTCAGTACCAGAAAGGTGAAGTAGTGATGCTGTTGAGATTGAGAGTAGAAAATGCTTTAGTTGGGAGCATGATTGCAACCCTCACCTCATGTTCAATTCAGGATGTGTTTGTGTTGTGTGTGTGTTTGTGTTATATGTGCATGATATTTTGTATCATACATATAGCGTGTACCATGTGGACACTTAGCAGTCTCTATGTCTTATATGAAGGAAAAAAGCCAAATTTTCAAATCTCATTGTTAAAATATATATGCATCTATTCTGCCTGTTTGCTTTCTACTGCTTTAAATCAACTCTTTGTTGAAACATTTTGATAGTTTCAGCCCTTCATTTAAGTTTTGGGTTTTTTAGTATGTATATATGTGTGTTGGAGACAGCCTTTAATGATTTGGTCAAAATCTATTGCAACTTTAGATATTATTGTGAGCAAATGTATTCTGAATTTTATGTATTACGTTTGCAGGCACAGACCTCAATTTAGATAATTTATACAATTTTATTGTACCAGCTGCCCAGTACTGCATCAATAAGTAATTTCTGATGATTTTAAGATTAGGTATAACATAAAATAACTTAAAACCTGCTGTGAGGGGAAGATTGAGGTAATATATGAGTGCTGAGGAGCCCCAATCATGTTCATTAACACAGTGAGATGTGTAACTTCATAGAGGTCACCAACTCAGAAAGTTTTACCTAATATCTGAACTAACAAACCTCAGCCAGTAAGTTATTTTTTTCATATCCTCTATGGTGCAGTTTTGTTCTAAAGAATGAATAGAGAACTGCAGCATCCATAACAAGGAAAGCTTTATGCTGCATTCAGTGTAAAGGTTAGATAGCCACAATAATTCTATATTTTACTGTTATTCCTCTGTTATGTGATTCCATATATTTAAACAATATTTTAAAACCTTTTTGTGAATTTAAGTACCACTTTATTAAGGTTTTTAATTGGCACAAAAAGTGTTATTAGTTACTATAAAATGCATTTCTCTATTTGCCTTTCTTGTTGACAGTGGTTCCCAGTTGAAATGCTTTCGTCCCCCACCCCATCTAAAATCAGCCAGAATCACAGGAGGGTTGAAGTTGGAAGGGACCTGTGGAGGTGCTCTGGTGTAACCTCTCTGCTCAAGTAGAGCTGTCTGGAGCAGTTTGCCCAGGATCATGGATAGATGGTTTTTGAGTGTCTTCAAGAATGGAAGCTCCACAGTCTCCCATGGTCCTGTGCTTGGTTAAAAAAAGAATGTTTCCTGATGTTCAGACAGAAAAGCTTCAACTCTCTGTAGAAGTACCTTCCACCTGAAGTGGTTTTATGGATTTTTAAAAGAAGGCTCCATGCTCAGTTTCTGTCAACAAAAGGAAACACAGTTTCACTTTAACTGAAGTATTATATTAATTGTCATAAAACATCAGAAGCTAAGCTAGCCCTAGGCATTTAAAGGAATTCTCTCTAAGGGGAGATATGTAATCAGTTTTTTCTGTCTTACAGTGTGAGCTGATTGTCTGGGTCATGTTATAGCCACAGCTACTGTACTGTTTGCTAAAATAGTTCTGCTTCATGCAACTAATTTTTATTAGGGACACTAAAATAATTCATGGATTTTACTGGCTTTTCTGGTCTAGGGAAATTAGAGATAGGAATTATACTCTGTAAGGGCTTACAGCAAGAAGAAATACAGTTCCTCAGTGTGCAAAGGGTGCCTCTTCACTTGCCCAGGGGTGGTCTAAAGGGGATGTTGATAAATGAGAGAAAATGTATCAGCTGTCTTCTTGGATTGACAGACAAAAGCTCATCTCAAACCTTTCACAATTGCTGGTTTAAATACTGGTTTATACTTGCTTTGAACTGTGGTGCCTGTAGTAATGGCAAAAAGACTGCTGTTTGTCCAGCAGTGTGTTCTTCCACTTTTGGGACTTCATTCATTCAATAAGCAGTAATAGTAAATAATCAGCATTTCCTTGCAGTATAGAGGTGAGCCATAATAGAGAAATGAAAGAGAAAAATTCATAATACTTGTTTCTGAATCAGCTCAGGACCTCTGGCTTTTTTCTCACTTGAGAACTGTCAATTAGGTCTTCGTATAATTTCCAAATCGTTATGAATATCTAAACCAAGAAGTTTCTCAAATGCAATTTTGATATGTTATTGTAATTTATTTCTAAAATCAGTTAGTTGCAAGAAAATTCATCAGTTTGAATTAAAACACTCAAATTCACTATCAGCTTAAGAGTCCAAAATCTGACTTCAATGCAGTCACTGTATATTTTGTTAGGTCCTTATTAGAGAGCACTGTAACTATTCTCTTCTATTTGAGGAGTTCATCCTTGTCATAACTTTCCATAATACTTTGTTTTTCTTGTTTTTTTTCAGGGTCAGCCTGGTCCTCAAGTAAGTGGCATCTTATTTTCTTACATAAGTAACAGTTAAATATAGGGCCCATTGAGCTCAGGTTGTCTACAATGTATTTTGCTATATTTTTTGATCCTACTGTAATAAGATAGAAACTGGTAACCATTGCATAATTCTGTAAGAAAAATATTTCCCAAGAGAGAAATATGCCCCCCACATATGGTTAAGTTCCTTCAGCTGTCTGACCAGATGGTAGGGTTAACAACATAATACTGAATAGAGCAAATCTCCTAACTATGGCTTGAAACTTTGCCACCAAACTTTAAAGCAAGATAAAATAACTTAGCAAATGTGTAGCAAATGTAATGCTTCAACTGCTTATTAATCACATGCTAATAATGTTGCTATAATCCAGGCAGCCTTCAGTTATTTTAAATATTGCACAGCTAGCTGTTTTGATTAATTAGATACGCTGCTTTGAATTAGTTCTGCTTTATTTAAGAATAGTAGAACTTTGTCTTGTGAGCTGTAATTGAAGACGTGGAAATCTAGGGACCTAACTTCAGTTCTAAGGGAGAAAGGAAAGGAAAGGAAATATTACATATAGCAAAAATTAAATGTGAATTTTTTGAGTGCTATAAAATTACGGAAGAGAATAAGAAAAAAAAACAAACTACAAAGCCAGTACCAATGCTGTACTTACTTAAATCAGTTGAGAAACTCAGCCTTTTTGTATGCTCCATATGCTTTGTGGGAAGCAAGCTTTGGTCTGTGTCTTAGCACAAGTTAGTTGCCTGAACCAGGATTTCTATGAGGGCCTTTTATTTTTCAGAATCATAATTGAGAGTTAAAGCTTTACCACCTTATTGACTGGCAGTTTCTTTAAGTTAAGATTTCCATTATGAGAAGTAAGCATTTCTTTTAAATCTTTTACTTTCTAAACATAATTTTCTGTTGAAAGACAGATTGATTTACAAACCCTCAAACCACTTGGCCTGGATGCACAGTATCCTTGCAGTGCCAGGCTCTGTGTAATGGAATTGTGTAAGAAGTCCATATGATCTGGAGGTGACCACTGCCCATGGCACTTACATTTCACAATAGGCTCTTGATGCATGGACTACACAGAGAGGTATCTTCAGCCTGTGCTGCTGGGGGTCAGTTAAGAGAGAGATTGTAATTCTGTGTGGCACTGTAGCTCTGAACAAGCCCTGTTGAGGACTTGAGGCTGATACTTGAGCCTGTGGGCTGCCCTCTAGTTGATGTTAACTTGTGCTGCCACCCATGTCCTTTCCTTCTGGGTTTGGACTCCCACCTCCCACATTTCAGTTGCTTAGAGAGTGTCTCTTGCCTAATGCTTGTAAACAGCTGCTCAATCTCTAGAGCTCACATCTCTACTTTAAATGCCCTGGGGTAGCTGTAGGCAAGGAACCCCCATGGAGATGGCAGCATTCAGTGCTGTTTCAAGGGCAGAAAGGCAGAGAAATCTCATTATGGGTATAAGAGAAGTGAGGTGTAAACCAAAGGAAAAGTCTTCTAAAATGTGCTCCCCAAATTATGTTAAGAGAGAATTCTTACGTGTTAACTTCAGTAATTCCTCCCAGGGGAAATGCCCACCTCTGGGTCATCACCATTGTCCTCAGCAACACGTACCATTATTCTTAATAATGCCTTTTCCTTCTTTTCAGCTCAAGATGCTCTTACTGTGTCAGGAGGGTGTGTGTGTGCACTTAGTAATTTCGACTGGCTGATTGAGTCCAGGAATAATTATTTTGAGAGCACTGGTGGGGAAGACATAAGGGTATGAAACAGTCAGAGTTCTGTTCAGCTTTATGTTAGGGTGCCTAAGTCATGAAGCTTGTGTTGTGTTTGTTGACCTAAGACCTTCCTTGCAGTCAGTGAAGGTTAAGGCAATAGTCAGTGCATCTAGAAACCTGTTCAGCTCACAGTAAACTCCCTGGGCTCAGTTACATTTTCTGCATTCAGGCATTTGTTGCTGTGAGAATTATCAAGCGTCTCCAGCCCTGGCCGCTGCCTGTTTCATGCACACGGGCTGGAGTCTGTTGGACTGTGCTTGTAGCTGTCAGTCACAGGCAGCTGTCTTGGATACCTAGGGAATCTCTCACATGCACACATTCGTGCCTCCTAATTCCAGATTCTGACTGTAGGCAGCTACTGAATCAGATATCCATTCTGCTGAATTGCTCTCTTGCCAGTGTTGGTGTCTACGTGTCTCAGGCAACTTGATTGAGGCTGTACATTTAGAAGTTTATCCCCTTAAGCTGAAACTCGAGTCCATATAACTTATGAGACAGCATTTTTTAAATATTAAAAGTGGCCTTTTTTAAATATTGGAAGCTGTAGTTGAAAATCTCAAGTCTTTGAAAGTATCCACAGAAACCAGAATCTGTTCACATACAGATAAAATAATTCAAAACGCCTTGGAATGCCATTAGGTAATGCAGAAATTCCAGCCTGTTATGATTGTCAGCAATTTCTCAGGTCTTAATTGCGTCCTTGAGAAATTCAAAATTTAAAGTATTGATCAGTTTGGTTAGTAAGTGAGGGCTTCCTGACTTCAAAGAACAAAATTGTTATGCTGATTGGAGAAGCATTTAGAAAGTTTCTGACGTCCTAGCCATGCAAATCCATGCTGAGATCAGGGATAAATTCTGATTGTTTCTATACTCACTGTTTTATTAACCTCTGTTCTTTTTTCTGTGGTTTTATAAAGACACACAAAATTCACCTAACACACACCTAATTACTGGGCAAAACCTCCTATAATTTTAATTTTTTACTGCTTATTTTCTTCAAAAATAGATGACAAAAGATAATTTTGCTTCACATATTCCCATTTTAAATAGCAGGAAGATTTATTACAACTTACAGATGCCTTTTTTTTCTTCCAGAAAAAGCTTATGGTTATGTTGTATCTCTGAAAAGTAAAGACCACTATAAAAAAATCTAAAGAATTTCTAGCATAATCTTTAAAAGAATAAAGTTTCTGCTTAAGATTTTGCTTTTCTGTTAAGAAGAAAGCTACTTTAAATACCATATAAGCTGTGTTCTTCTGTAGAAGAGCAAGTAATAAAATATTTAATATTTTTGCTGAAATTAAATTCTGACTCTTGAGGGACCCAAAAAAATCTGATTTTTCTTATCTGTAATATAAATATGTATTTAGATTAGTTTGAACCAGAAAGGGTTCTTCTCCCAGTAAATCTATACAACCAAATTCTGCTCACACTTTCTCTTTTTTAAATAATGGTAGTATTACTACTTGTCAGGGAACAAAGTTTAGCTTTTAGTCTAATGTGAATTCTGTAAGAAATGTACTATCTGAATAAAGAGAGAAGGCTGACTATTTTAAACTTTTTTTTTGTTGTTTAGAGGTAAGGTTCATGTAAATACCAGAAGTCATGCTTCTAATATTATGGTGAAGGAAAACAAAACAATCCTTTAAAAAAAATCTTGCTGAACTAAAACTATTTAAGACTGTAAGTATGGCGCAGGGTGGTGTTTTGGTGTGATTTCTTCTCGGCCAGCCAGCTGTTTCCTTCCTTGGGGCAGTATCCTCTCCCTGGCCTGTCTCTTGCTAGCACAGCATACTTTGTCTCTCCTGTCAACAGACATGAGCACTCTCTGTGTGGGACTTTGAGATACAGCAGCCTCACAGATGCTTCTCCTTTCTCTTTGGCAGCTGTCCAAGCCTGCATTAGAAATGGACAAAATATTAGTGATTGATATTTGTTTTCATGAGATTCTTGTTTTCCTTTGTGTGACACGTCAATGGACGTGATATTGTAGCAGCCTGAAATTTTCCATTGCCTGGTGCATGATAAAGGGTTTCCATAGAGATTCTGGTGACAAATGTATGTCTTTTTTTTTCACCATCAAGCATCAGGGTATGTGGCTGGAGTATTTTTAATTTCTGATGACAGAGATTCTGATTAGTGGTTAAACTGGCTATTACTGGCTTGTGCTGTCAACAGTGCTGGTGGGAACCATTTTAACTTTTAGTTTTCTGGTTTCTGTCAAAGGACAGAGAAACACAGCAGGTCACAGGCCCTAGTTTTGAGTGGGTTTGGAAGGCTTCAGTCTAGGGAAGATATTTATCACTTCCTAGAGAACACTGTGATGGTAGGGAGACTCCTAGATCTTAGAAAAGAGTATCTGACAGTAAGAAGGATGGGAAGGAGGGTGTATAAGTAAAAGGTATTTTATTTCCTGCTGAGCTTCCCTTTCAGTTTTGGTGGTTTGCATGGCCATCTGCATTCCACAACCTGTTAAATATTGCTCTCAATGCATGCCATTCAGTACTGGGGCAGTTGATAACATCAAGTGGTCATGTATGTGTTCTTATGGCTTTTTAAGCAATGGGCAAGGTACATAATGTCCTCTTGGCCAGTGCTGCAGAGTGGGCTCTACCTGTCAGATCGACAGAGTTGGACGTGTTTCTTTTGTTCTGATCACCATAAATTCAGGTGTAACTGCACATTCCTTTTTTTCTAGCTGTTTGCTCTCATGAATGCCTCAAGACTCTTTAGTAGTGTGGAGACTGGAGGAAGGAGGCAGGAAATACACTTATGAAGGACAAAATCAGCCAAAGACTGAGGATACAGTTCACTTTCAGATACACAGTGCAGAAAAGTTACTGCTCCTGGGAAAATCCCGGTGGTTGTACCCAGGCCATCGGCTGTTCTCACTGTTGAGAATAATCTTGTGAGGTATTTCTCCTAGAAACTCATACCCTATGCTCCTTTTTAAACTTCTGATCCAGCTGAAGAATTGTATGACTCAGTGTGATTATACAAATGCTAATCTGCTTTTGAGTTA
The DNA here is from genome assembly GCA_013397245.1 of Thryothorus ludovicianus. NCBI lineage: Eukaryota > Metazoa > Chordata > Aves > Passeriformes > Certhiidae > Thryothorus > Thryothorus ludovicianus. Next base: position 1,085,873 of record VZTB01008017.1, on the reverse strand, counting down.
CAAGTTGCAGGTCAGAGTGTGCTGTCAAACTTCGACAGTTTATTAATATTAGGTAGCAGACTTGCAGAAGTCTGTTTCTTGCTTTCTTTGTACAAATAACAAAGACAAATTCTTGATGCCTTTGCTGCTAATAACAATTTACTGTAAATTATGAGATCCAAAATTAATCTGAGGGCATCATGTAAATAAACAAGCTTGTTTCCTATGTGTTTAAGCAGGCAGAACTTTAGTTTAGTTGCCATTCTCCTTTCTCAAATGGTTAATAACATTTGTGAACACTGTTGAAATTGTGAGACCTACTTAAGTAACAGCCCATATTGATTTGTGAACAAGAAGAAACAAATGCCGTTTTGATGGCTTTTCATTTTATGTTAGTTGCTAAAATGAACCACATCAGAGAATGTTAAGAGGAGAAATCATGCTTAAAACTTCATTTACTGTATACGTAAGTGTTTATGACACAAAAGAAGCCAGAAATGTGTCTTCTCAGAAGGAGATTGTTCATTTAATTGTTTTTAAGTGTGATGCTTTCTCAGCTTCATATGTAATAAAATAGGAGTTAATTTTGTTAAAAGGCATTCACAACAACAACAATGAGCACTTTCAAGTATAAAAACACTTCAGTTTCCCCTGGTAGACTTATGCACATGTGTAAGCCAGAAGAGCTGTGCATATTAAATGACTTTCTTGGCTAAGCAGGCAATATTAGTGCAAGCAAGAGGATTCTTTGCTCTAAGGAAGAGAGCACAGAATTGGAGATTTAGGAGCAAATTGTTCTGAACTATCTGTTGTACCAAGACTAAGGAAGCACTACACGTAATTTAAAAAGGCAGAGGAGAGTAGAAGTTCCAAGCATCAGCAAACAAAATTCTTGTTCAGTTTGATACTATGCTCTGCTTTCAACATATTTTTTTTATTTGTCTTTTCCCAGCCTTTTGTCAGGAATTGCAAAGGACCCTCTAATGGCAGATTGTCTTCCCTACAGTACCCTGCTAAATGAACTTAGTTGGGGATACTTAGACCTTTTAGAGCTCTGCTTATCAGGCTGTGTCAGATACCAAGAAGAGGCCAGACTCTCACCCCAACTGTGCTTCTGTGTTCTTTTACTTACCTTAGTAGGCAAGCTTTTGAGTTACAATTTCAGTAACTATCTGATGCTGAAATAGTAAGATGTTCAGATATTCCTCAACATTTCCTGGGACAGATAATTTATTTCTTATTTTCTTGCTTTATTCAGAAAGTATCAGACTTGAATTCTGTTAATTTTACAATTACAGATTCAGTATAGGTTTTCATTGTTTGCAAACAGAAAAATAAAAATATTCATTGTACAGAATTCTGTGAAAAGGGCTCTTCATGCAACATCATTATCAGCTCTGGATGTTCTTGTAAAATAAACTCTGCTCCTATGAAGGTAGCTTCTTTTACTGAAACTGAAGCTCTCTTTCGAGAGTAGCTGTATGCAATTGATAAAGCTTTGAAGATGGGCTTTGAGAAGTTTGACCCAAAACTTTTAGAAATTGATCTCCTCATCTCATAGTTCACATAGCAACAATTTATGATACTGTTAGTCTGAAAAAACAAGCCATAAAATTATACAATACGTAAAACTAATATTTAAAAGTTGAAAAGAAAATATGCACAAGAGCTTTCTATTTGTAGGATGTTACCAACTTTTCTTCATGGTGGCATCATTCATTTTTTAAAAGAATTGGGTTTGTTTTCATAAAATAAACATGAAGATCTGATTCACTGGTTACATATGCCAGTATAAATGTGATGGGGAATCACACATTAGCATTCCATCTATTCATCTAGAAGTTCCAGCTGTCACCAGGGCATAGTAAATCTTCTAACAGCAAGTGAGAAACTGTGAAGCAAAAATTACTTGCAAGCCTTAATTTGATAAAACATTGCTTTGCCTAACAGAGTACATATGAGTACAAAAAAGCAATTGCAAACTCAGTATTGTGGTTCCATTATAACATTACAAAGGGTTGTCAAAATATAATTAAGGACTCAGAAATATTTCTTGTATTCCTAAATCATTTCTTTATCAAATGACCTTCGTATTTTCTTCCTCTTACTCTACATATGGCAGAAATACACCAGTGTGTTCTGTGTTCTATTAGGGATTATGTCAAAGCAACGTATTGCACTGTGTTCAGGAATATTATATAGTATTTTACTATCCTCCTGCACATGTTTTTAATTTGATATTAAATTCATGCTGGCTTATTGTTTTTAGTGATCTTCATACTGTATTTTAGCTTTGAATTCCAGTTCAATTTATTGCAGATCCCAGTAGTTTCACTAGCTTTAATTAAAAAAAAAAAGTAGGAGTTACAAAAATTTCTATTTCATCAAGCTTGTTGTGACTTGAAGATAATGCTGTGATGTTTAAGACATTAGTCTTTCACAAGGTTTTAAAAATAGCAGAGTTCCATTGAAAGTCATTATCAGTTCAGAGATTGGTGATGTTTTGTGCTAAATGCTTGAAAGTCCTGTAAACTTGAGCAAACCTTGGAAATTTGGATCTCAGGCTGCTAAAGGAAACCTTCAAAATTTATGTTTCCCTTTATAAAGTGACTCTTCTGTGAACTGAAATTTTACTTCAAGCCAATTTATGTATTAGTAGAAATGCTTTAGGTTTTTTTATATTGAACTTATTCTGGAATGAAGAGCTGATATGTTGTTCTTTCCTGTAAGTATGAGTCAAGTTTTGAGAAGGAAGAAAAAGGCAGAAAATGCAGCAGTTGCTTTCACTGGAGTGTTTTGTGTATTCCAGTAATATTACTAATGAGCATGGCATGGAAGAGTCCACTCTGTTTGTGGGCTTTAATTAATTTAAGATTGCCAATTTCAAAAATGCTTTGTCCGTCCCAACAATACTGCAGGATTTCCTAATATAGTTTCTTATTGAGATCCATCAGTAATATTCAAGAGCTGTGAGCTGCGGAGAAACATGTAAGAGAATCACGTATTTTCAGAAATACAATCCAGCTATATTGCCCAGTATGTCTGCTAGTGATCATTTGCCAGAAAGAATGAATATCCATTTAAGTATAAATATACATATGTGTTTAATTTCCCCTGAAGATGTTCTGAATTTTTTAGTCCATACTCTTAGTGTTGAGGAGAAAACAGTTTTGTTTTTAATAAACTTTATGTTGTCTTAAATTGCTTCCTGTATAAAGATGTTTCCAGCCTTATAGGTTACAAAAATATATTCAGTCATCTCACTTTTACATATGTCTGCATATAAAGGTATTTGTATGTTTGTAGTTGATATAAAAATTCATCTGCATTTATCTGGTGTTCCATCTCAAACTTTACAAATCTGAACAGTTCTCAAAATAGCTCTGTGAAATTGTAGTTTTTCCCCTTTACAGTTAAGGGAATTGGTGATGATAAATGAAAGATTTAGTTCTTGTACTGACATTTGTTTGTCTTATTGTAACATAAATATTATTTTATAGGCTGGTTTTTGTGCTTTTCTTTCTGTATACTATTTGATGTTAAATAAATTAATCGGACTAAGGGTTGACATATCCCCATCAAGACTAGAGTTATGACTTAGAGTGTCAAGCTTTGCCTCTTTCAGCAATGCCTTGTGTCTGGGATAGTTCAGAAACATTTGCAGTAACCTAATACTTGCAGGTCACTTCAGGTGGATTTGTGCAGTGTAGCTTTTATCATGACATTTATCAGACAGTTCTTGTGAAAAGGCTGGTTTGGGTACCAATGGAGCCCATGAACAGGAACAATTTAAGGGACTATAGAACTTGAAAGGGGTCCTAGGAAAAAAAGAAGAATAGGATTCTTGGAGGAATGTATCATGCTGAAATAGATTCTTCCCATGCATTAGCATACCCTGAAGTTTAAAAAGTTACCTAGTTTCTGAAATAATTCCATTGCTCTTTAACTGTGGATGGCTCAGAAGCCTTTCTACCCCTGGTGCTATTTTTTATGTGGCTGTGGCTTTATGCTACTATTTTAGTGCCATTTTCTTTTAACCACTGGTGATTTAAGTACCCTAACATACACATCTTTCACAGTAGCATTTTACAGTAGCATTTGCAGACAACACTAAAGGAATATCTAAATCCTTCTTTGACATTCTACTACCCTGAATGAGAAGATATCTCCTGTACTGAGAAGCAAAATTTGGAAAAGAAAAAAAACAGTGTATAGACAGTATGCCAGTGTGCCTTGCCTTTGAAATACTGAGTGAAAACTCAGGGCATTGCTACTGAAACTGGTGTGGGGTCACCACAGTAAATGGAAGAATGGAACTGGCCTTCCATATTTCAAAGTCTGTGTTAAAATCCTCTCCCTGAAAATAGGTTTAATGTTAAAATACAGCAAATACACGTTACCTACAAAACCTTGTTCGGATGTGAGCTTCTCAGGTTTGCTTGTTTATACAAGTTCAGCCTTTTTTACTTTGTAAATTTGACTTGATATGATAGCAGATGCAGGCCAAAATTCTTCAAAAACCAACCTGGTTTTGAAACTAGCCCCTATTTTAAATAGATGAACAGAGAAGTTTTTTTTTTTGGAATTTCAGTCATCTGTTTCTGTGTAGTTACTACTTTTTTTTTTTTTAGAACTGGACCCTGTGCAGCATCTGTTAATGAAGTACGTAAATCTCCTAGACTCAGTTGCTGGCCAAAGCTGAGCTATCTGCCTGGTAGATATTTGGATGCTGTTTTATCACACAGTAGTAATGCAGACAGCAAAGTTGAAATATCCAAAAGGCAAGGGAGCTTGGAAGATGTATTTCACTGCCCATAGGTACTTCTCCTGTAAGTAATGAGTAGCAGTGGTGAATGTCCTTTGCTCTGAAACTCCCCCCTTCCCTTCCTTTCATCCTTTGTCTGTTTCCTTCAAAATACCTGAAGTTCAGCCTGCCATCCTCATCAAAAAGGTTCTTATAAGTCGAACAAAAAAAAGATTAAATGAGCAAAGGGCACTGACATTTCACCTGAATTATCTACCAGGCTAGTAAACAATCAGGGGAGCACCAGAGGTGTTTGAATTACAGAAGCCACCGTTGAAGTTTTAGGTTAAAAATAGCTGAAACATTGGAATTTGAACAACTGTTTCTGAAAATAAAAGAAGTTATTAAACCCCAGTGAGGAGCTTTTTTCTTACTAAGCTTTTAGGAACAAATGAGAGAACTGGCCTATGGATAAAAAATCTACCAAAGAAAGTATAAAAAATACTTAGTGGTGAATTTTTTATCTCAAAAATCTGGAAAAAGAATTTATTGAGTTTGATTGGCAAAATATGTATTCTTTGTCTTTTCAATTATGTTGTGTTAGGAGAGAAAGCCGGAACGTAATTTCATAATCCCAATGCAGTTTTATAATCTCTAAATTTCACTCTACTATATAGGTATTTCCCTTGAATTCTTATTTGATTTGGGGGTATATTAATTGCTTTCATAAAATGTTTTGATTGTATTCAAGGCATCAATGCCCAAAGTGTCTCCTTAGACCGGGGTGCCAGAAGAAGATGAGTATTTTTGGACAAAATAACTCTCTATATTTGTACATTCTGCTTACTTCCTGTAGTAAAAATTTTTCAGTAGTTTGACATAAAAATAGTGCAGTTCTTCTAAAGAAAAGGTGAAGCAATCAGTGTTGAAAAATCTTTGCATTCTAGTTCTTGTTATTGTAAAATTTGAAATTTAATTCTTGTCTTCTTGTTTACCAAGCATTATTTTTTATAGATTTTTAATTCATTGAATTCCTGTGGCATCATTGCAGTTGAATGTAGTGAATACTTACTAAAAAAGGTACAAGACTAAATCAACTACACTTTCTTTTATTATTGATTCTTACAAACTGTTGAATCTTGTCAAGAATCCCATGACTTAAAATAAATATTTTCTTCTATTGATAGCAGACTCATTATTATTTATTCCATAGCTACCATGCTATATAATAACTTTACAACTACTGAATGAATGCTGATATAGAAATGCAGTATTGTTTTTTAAGTTCCACCACCAGCATGCTCACACACACGCGCACATAAATACGTATATTCCTATTGGAGAAAGGATAAAAACCAAATTCTACTGTGTGGTCATTTAGTATAGGATCAAGTGGGACTAAAGCAAGAGGAAGAAGAAGTAGGGAGGCTCTGTGAAGGTAGAGGAGTGCAGAGCAGCCTGCCTGAGATACCAGAGGATGAGGAGTTCATCTTGGTGATACTACACTTTTTAGCAGGGCCTCTTGTGATAGTTCAAGGGCTACTGGTTTTAAACTAGAAGAGAGTCGTTTGATACTAGGTACACAGAGAAGAAATTTTTTACGATGAGGATGTTAAAACACTGGCACAGGTTGCCCAGAGAGGTGGTTGCTGCCTCATCTCTGGAAACACTTAAGGTCAGGTTGGATGGGCATGTTGTTGACCAATACACTGGTCAAGTTGAAGAGGCTCCTGCTCATTGCAGGGGGGATGGACTAAATGACCTTTAACCCTTCCAGCCCAAACTGTTTGGTGATTCTGTGTTAGGATGTGATGCCTTTTTAAGTCTCAGGTGGTTATCTGATGAGGCAGGGGTCTGCTGGAGGATGGTTGGAAGAGTAGGAAGCCTCAACCAGTCTGTATCAAAAATATCTCATTTTTGAAATGTTTTATAAACCAAATACTGAACACTGAAGCTGATACTATGTTGTAATTAAAAATATTGTTAAAAATCAGAGCTGGAACTCCAAAAAATCCTGAGACTACAGTGGAAATAGCAAATATAACAGCAATAGTAATAAAAAAGCTTCCTGTTCAGTCTACTTTCTGAATTTTGATTATGTAGGGCCCACATCAGTTGTGTTTTATTATGTCTTCTGAGTGCCAGCCAAAAATTTGTGTTTCTGTGGTTTTGAAGTAATGAAGATTTTGTTTATATCTTTCTCACAATCTTCCTTCCTTCCTGTTATTGAAATGAGAGGCTCTGGTTGTTTTCTGATAACATGAGAGATACAGCAGTATTAGGTTTTCTCATCTGTATTTTTATGCCCTGTTTTACCAGTTTGCAAGGTGTTTTTTTGTTGATTTTTTTTTTTTTTTACAGTATTGCATCAACTCTCTAACATCATCAGTAAATTTCTGCTTATCTGACAAGTAGGAGAACAGGAAGGTGCATTGTGGACAAAGCAATGAAAAATGAGGGCTGAGATTCAGGAAATACATGTATTACGGTGCACTGAGCAGTAAGTGAAAGTCAGAAGGCTTTTTGACTTTACCAGAAGCCATTTTCTTTTTAAGAATGTGCCAGTTTTTTCTGCTGCCATTTAATTGGTCTTACTGTCACTTTCAGCAGCTACTTCACTCACGAGAAACATAGCAGAATCAAATGATAGTGTTTACTTAACCTAATTTGTGGAATTAGTAAAGCTGATCCTTGTATTTTCATCCTCAGGCCACGGGTACGTAGTCACTCTCTGTACCATAGAATCTTTGTAGGACTGCTTGTGTTGTTTTGTAGGCTTTCAAAGAAAAATAGTAGGTTTGTCTGTAGAAGGAAGGGAAAGGGGAGGAGAAGATGACAGTCTTACTGATTAATCAAAGAAAGAAAGAAAGAATGTCAGAGAAAGGGAGATCCCCTTTTAGCAGGTTCTTTCTTGGGACGCTGGGCCTTGTGCTTTTTCCTGAGTGCTGGAGTAGTGAGTTAGCAGCAACCCTTCTGCAGCTTCTAATGTGAGCTGGTGGTTTTTGTGAGCAGCATTGTACATTTCAAAAAAAAAGCACCCTATCCCAACCTCAGCAAGAGCTCTGCATGAGAAATGAATGTCTAAATTATAGTCTAAATGGTAGACTGTGTCTCCTGCCTGTAGTTTGTAAACTTGTCTGATTTATATATTGCTATAAATCACTGACTTCTGAATACAGTTTTATGAATTTACGGCAGGAGTAATTTATAATTTGCTTGTTGTGAATGATAATGGAGCTGTTTATCTAGATTGCTATAGAAATCAGTTTTATGTTTCTCAGCTTAAATTATTTACGTAATGTTGTTTAAGGCAGTCACCATTATTATGTAAAAAAATTCAGGTTTCTCTTTCTCTGCCTTAGGGCTTTTAACAAATAGAATATAAGGGGAGGAAATGAGATATTAGTAAGAGTCTTTTGACAGGTGGTTGGTTGAAGTTTTCACCATAAGTCAGTCATATTACAGGAGAAGAATAAAACACGTAAAAAGGAGGGCAGTAGAAACTTCAGCAGTAGAAACTGTTCAGATTCACTGAAAATTCTTTTGAGTACTTGTAAAATTGCTGCAAGGTGAAATGTTGGCATTGTAAACTAGCATATGTAAACACTGGCTGAAAACATGGCCAAGCTCAGCAGATGCCAAAACCACATTGCCTCAGTAGTTCAGGGTTTTGCATAGTGGACACAAGACTGAAATGAGTGTAGGAGCTTTGAAATAGTTACGAAACACGGTGGTGTTCATTTCATCATGCTCTGTGTAACCTCCTATGATTCAGCATATCTGATCCTAATATTTTGCAGCAATTATAGGATGCACTGGGAACTGCTTTTCCAGTCAGATTCTTTAATTTATCGAAGTCATGAGTCAAGTTTCAAAGAAAGAAAGTTCAGCTTTTGTATCTGATTATTTTGTTATTGCGTGCTAACCTTTTACCCTTAAAGTAATCTGCAGTATTGAATTATCTTAGGCAGTGTATGGCATGCGGTTTAGTTGTGAGAACATGATTAAACTAAGCTGGCAAATTGATTCCATTTTTGGATTTGTCTGGGTGACTTTGCAATAGCTGGTTCACTTTTCTGTTCATTTCTGCAAGGCTGCTGTTGCCTTGGGCTGCCGGTCACACTGTGGGTGCTGCTGGTCGGGATGGCTGAGCTGTATGCCCCTCGATCCCAAACGAAAATGAAGGCTGGACCTTGCAAATGACATTCAGTCCTCCAGCTGCCAGCTTGCCTTAGCCTGTGGCTGCTGGGAATGCAGGAAAGCAGTGACTGTGTCTGAAAGGTTGTTACCACCTGTGTCTGCTGCAGTAGCTCTGTCTGATGGGAGCTGTCATGCTTGACATGTTGTGTTCCTTAGGAGCTGTGGATGATCCCAATGGGACCTGGGACTGTCACAGTCCAGCTGATTCTATTGGTTGGTTGAGTGGTTGTCACCAACTTGTGCTGGGGACTGGCTGGTTCTTTGTACATAGGCATCATATGGGCTGTCTAGCAGTCAGGAAAAATCAGCACTCCTCTGTACTGACTGGAGCTTTTTAGACAACCTTAAACATTGCTGTTTCTTTGTGCTCTGTACTGAGCATCCCTTACTATTTTCAGTTCTACTATCCCATCAATGCTTGGAGCCCTTTGGGTAAATTTGCAGCAGAACTCACTATATGATGCCTAAAGGCAGATCTGTAGCAATAGGTATGTGGAGAAAATATATCTGTAAGAGAATTTTGGTAGTTGTGAATGTTTGTAAAACCAATATAAGTCAACTAATGGCTTTTTAATGTAACTTTTGCGAAACTATGTAGGTGGCAGTGGCCTCAAGGGTGAAATACAAAATTAGTATCTTTCAGGGAATGAGTTATAAAATTTCAGCTGTGTGAAAAAAAATCATGCTGATCACACTCTGTTAATTCTAAGGGAATGTTGCCTGATGAAGACTGCAAGGATCACTGTCCTGTTTTCTAGTATTGCGTTCTCTTGCCTTTCTATTCCTATCGCATATTTATAATAACGTAAAATTTCATCAGTCACCTGTCAGTAATCCTGACATTTATTATTTATGGCTGGTTTTTGGATTTCACCCTGATTTCAGCTTTGTTCTTGGCTGGCAGGTGCCTGGAGGCCTTTCAGTCTGCTTTAGGAGACCTTGTTTTAAAAACAGTAGTATTTTTTGCCTAATTATGAATGCAGATTTTGCATGTGTTTGAGATTTACAAGGCCTTGCTTATGTGAAACACGCTATAAACTCTCCTTGGAAATGTATAGTAGTCTGGAGTAGATAATTACACTTTGAGAAAGAGCCTCTGTTTCCAGTGAAAACACTGTAAAGTTATTTCAGAAATGCTCTGACCTCAGACGTTTCATATAACTTACACAAAATGCTTTCACATTTGTTCGGCAGCTCGCAGCTTGATCTCTGCCATCTCAAACGAAAGCACAGAGGTCTCCCTGGGAAAAAAGCAGCAAGTCTGTGCTGTGGCCTACAAAACCAGTGTTATTTTACTCACTCTGTGCTTTGTGTCTGTACCCTTAAACAGAAGAAACCTTGCCCTCCTTTAAACAAATCTGTCTCCTAATCACACCCCACCCCCACAAACCCAACTTTCCCTCAGATTTTTCTTCCTCCCTGTCTCCACTCAGTGTACACACACTAATAAACTCTGCAGTAAAAACCTTGGGAGAATTTCTCAGCACAAATGGAAAGAAGATGTCAAAGGCTGAGGATAGGAATTTTCTGTTTAAAGTTGCAAAAACAATAGAGGACAATTGGAACAGTGGGGGGAAAGCCAGAGATGGATGAACAAGCCATGAAAGTATTCCATTAATTATTATTTTGATGAAACTGCACTGGTTCTCTTCACTTGCATCCAAAAGAGCCATTTTTATTTGCAGTTGTTTGTTTCTCAAGACTCTTCTGGAAAACAAAGGCATTGCAAATGGAAGTGAAGAGACTTGTGAGAATCTTCACACAAGAAGTGCTTTTGTGGGCTTTTGAAAAGTTGTTTTAAACTCCTGGTACAATAAAATTGTCAGATGTTTATGAAGACTTTTATGAAAAATTTGTGTGCTGGAAAGGTGACTCGATAGAAATGGCAGTGTATGCCACTCAGGGAGAGAAAGCACCAAGCAATAAAAACCAAAACAAATTCTGATTATGATGTGCCCAGGTTGTTTTCATAAAGTTCTGCACAGAAAAAAAGAGGAAAAAAAGAGAGATATGAGTCAGTCTTATTAAAAAACCTGTTTTGGGTATAGACTGTACTTTCAGAGCACTCTTAGTAGAGGAAAATATACAGGGTAGGGGAAGGGGCCACTTGGGCACTGGAGATGGCTGAATATATTGTCAGCAGTTGTACAGAGAGACAGTGCAGTAGCTCTGCAGATCTGTGGCTGAACCCCTCATGTGAGCTCTGACTTTTCTCTGTTCCATTGAGCCAGCTTAGTTCAGGCAGCTGATGTGATCTCTCCTGGTTTAGTTTCTACCAGCTGGCAGAGCTGTGGCAAGCACGCTTCAGAAAAGTTATGAGCCAAAACCCATCAGAAGCAGGGCCACTCCTGGGCATAAGAAGAGTGCTGAGCATCTAAATGAAGGCAGCAACAGCTCCCACAAGACAGCATCTGTTTACAGTCTCAGTCGTGTCATGTTATCTATAATTTCATGCCTAAGACCCGAGAAATAGGATTCTGACTGTAGCAGATAGGGGTCTTGCTACTGGCACTTTGCAACCAGTAAGGTATTCAGAGCCAGTAATGGATTGATAATTCAAGGAGGTAGAACACGTGAGCACAAACCCTTCACTTGTGCTTTGCCTTCACTGTGGAGAAGGCAGCCACAGCCTGCATTGACTGATTTTAGCTCTTCCCATCTTGCAGTTACTGTGTTACTGATGGTATGGGTTTACAAATTCAGAGGCTCAGTGCATGTGTGTGTAAGTTTCAAAGCAGACCTGCTCTACTGTAATGTCACCTCACAGTACATGTATGTGGAGACTGTAGCTAAAAGTAGACAGTGCTGCACTTAGGGTGTGTTTATATTAACTGGGAAAGGACAGTAGGGGTTAAAGTATATAGAAAAAAATACATGGAGAGACCTTAAAGGTGCAGCCAGATTGTACCTATTCATTAAAATATTTTGTTTAATTTGTTTTTAAAGAGGCCAAGTGCTTGCAGGGCAACGCGAAGTGGACAGGGGTCATAGTTAATTGAGCAGATAGTTTCTACTCTACTGGCAGTGACTACTGTCCTTCCTGAAGGAGATGTGGGGACATCAGGAGTCAGGCTTGTTTTTGTGTCCTCTGCAGCCATGGAAAGAGAGGCATATGCTTTAATTCCTTGAAAGATTTATCAGCAGATGCTCTTCTCTGGCGTGCATCGGAAGCCCTTAAAACTAAGCAGAAAATTGGCTACAACAGGGATTCTCAAAGACTTGCCTGTGGCTGATCATGTCTTTAATACACAGCAGACTGGCCTCCATTTCACTGCATTTATGTGAACCACATGAATTTTTGCCAGTGCTGTTAGTGATGATCCTTTCTTGTTCTTCGTACACCCTCACAAGCACACACACACTGCCACACACTCTCTTTGTGTTGTCACAGTGAACCATGCTGGCTTGAATGCCTCCTTCTCTGTTTACAGCTGCTTTTGTATGTATCTCAGATCCTTCTTTGTAATGAAACACCTTCATATCTTTCAGAAAGCTGAAAGTAGAGTCTGCACTGTGTAAGCAGACAGTTTTTTGCAGTCTGGTAGCATTTTTATTCACAAGATACTAACCTGGAAAACTAGTGGTTTTGAAACCTGCTGCTAGCTTTCTGGAAAGTACTCAATAAAAATGGAATAGGAAAGGACCTCCTATTTTTGATTTTGTCACCTTACTGTTTGTTGGGTGGTAAGTAACAAAAAGTAATACTGCAAAATCATGTTGCACAGAGCTCATTTTGCCTAAACAATCTGCTTGAGACTAAACATCAGTATTGCCAAAGAAAAGAATGAAAACCCTACTTTTAGAATTTCAAATCCATTTTTCTTTGGCAATCTAAGACAAGGAAGGTGCCAAAATACATGACAGATTTATATATATTTGAATTTATTAAGTGCACTCGCAAAGAACTTCTACAGTCTAAGAAAAGTTTTATTATCTGAAAGGAGATAAACTATTGTCCCTAAGTGAAATCTGTAGATATTTTGTCATTTCGGGCATAGTTTTGCTTGCCTAAGTAGACTGATTCAGCACACAAGGTTAGCAAACTATTTAAGAAATAATGTGCAGTTCCTGTTATTAGTACAGAGAAGAAGCTATCTCTGGAATAGCACCAGCATTTGGAGTTAAAAATTAAAAGGAAATACATCGTTGGGAAGAAATTGCAGATTGGCGCAGACCTGTTTCTTGCTGTGTCCCAGAACTTCATCAGCATCAGTAATTAATCTTTGCCTTTGTCTCTTTCAGGGCCCTCCTGGTCCAAAAGGCGAGAAGGTGAGTTGGTGTTCGGGTGATGCTTACAAGGTGACTGGAAAGCCCTCCCAGCATGAACTCAAGAGACCGTTTGTATTGATGCAGTGAAATGTTAGATTATATAAGAGAGCTGGGTAGCACACAGATGCTGTGTTAAACCTATCATCTCATCTTTCCACTTTGCAGGGAGATCAAGGTGATCAGGGCCCTCGGGTAAGCATCTTAAAAAAAATGTTACACTTCCCCTTCGCTGAGTAGGCAATTAGTCTTTAGTGCAAAACTAAATTAAAATACACTGTCTGAGCTAATTATGCTTATTAGCTGCATTTACGCTGCATGTTGAAGTGTCTGCAGGACAGTAATACTGAACATGAGCAGGAAGTGTCTGAGAAGATTTAAGTGATTCCATAGTGTACAGTTCCCAAGAGTGGAAGCAAGTTCCACAGTGATTTTGCTCTGCTGTATCAAGCTGGCTTTCCTAACCAAACCATTCCTTTTCCCCAGCAATGTGTTCACGCCATGCATGGGCTTCCACAATGCAGAGGGCCAGTGGGTTTCTAATAAATGTACTTCTGGATTTCATGTAAAATGTAGCTAATATTTAGTGAATTATAAACAAATGTAATGTATGCATGTATTAGCTTTTTTTCCTGACATATATATATTTAATATTTTTAATAATAACAATATTATCACCTTGTAGTTACAATCCAGACAGTTAGAACATGGTTTATTTAGGAAATTGGGAGGTTATTTTAATTTCTAAATGTCATGTTTATTTTAACATGAGAGAAATAAAGGAATACAGGAGTGTAAATTCGAATGGATTGTCTGTGCTAGTTCACTCTTTACATCTGTGCTTCATTAGAAAACGCTTGGTTACATTGTTCGGATGATATAGTAACTCTCTTCGGTTACATGTTTATAATTTTTCCCATAGCAGTATGTTCCATGGATTATTTTCTTCTGTTAACTATGCTAAATATTTTGAATTTGCAGCTTTATTTCATTCTACAGTTTTGTTTCATATAATTTGATTTAATTGGATTTTACATTTTTTTCAGCCAATAAGATTATCTAAAGTCACAACATGCTTTTACATCTGATTTTGATGTTCCCTTAACTACCAGGGTGTCCTTTAATGCTTGGTGCTAGGGCTGCACATCATAAAGGCAGTGGCCTGAGAGTGAGCAGCTTTAAATATTATTTCAGTTGAAACTCAGTAAGGGTTGGAAAACTATTTGAATAAATAAAAGAAAGTAAAGAGTAACAATGAGAGCAACATGCTTATTTTCTAGGTAACTAACACATGTAAAAATTTCCTTTTAACTTCTAAGCAAATTTAGTGTCTCTCAAAGGCTATAGTAGGCTGTGTATTTTGTCTGGTTCTGTGCTACAGAGCTCCACGGGGAATGTGAGGAGAGAGATGCAGGGGAGGAGAGCAGTGCAGTGCCTGAGGCTTGGGAGAGGATGCTCCATTCAGGTGGTGTGAGACAGGCTCGAGTGTAAGTGCTTGCACTAAGTGGCCTTACATGCAGAAGGGTGTGTGTTCTTACATTCACAGCCGTGGGTTTAGATTCAAAAGAGCAGGAGAGCAAATTTGATGGAAGTATCCGAGAGGGATGCAGTAACAAATATGGAAGAGCAATATTGTGAAGAGCATTACATAGCTGAGGATAAGAATCTGGACTTAAGACTGTCAGAGAAGTTTGAAGGGAAAGACCCAGAGATCTGAACGCTGGAGAACAAATGAAGTGGTATCAACACAAGGGAATGATGATGCAGAAATCTTGGCAAAATTTTGAGGAGATGTAAGAACTATTAAGTAGTTAAGCATATGTTGCTTTCAGTCCTTGGTCTGGAAGTGTTGGCAATGCCCAATAAGAAGCTGTAGGTTACTGCAATGAGACCTCTGCTACACAGAGATTGTTGTGTCCTACTTTGCCAAGACATACTCTGTGTACAGGAAGGCAGTAGAGTCCTTATTGAGCCATACAAATCATGGTTATGACTCTGGGTTTGGTAAATCAAGTGCAGATAAAAAGCAGAAAATATCCAACCTGAGGAATTCATATATAAGGATATCACGAAGTTGCATCTGCAGCAGCAGCTGGCACTTGAGACTGAATTCTGTATCTGATTACAGAAAAGGAATTCAATAAGGTCAGTAGTGGGGTGACCTAAAAATACAGAAAGCTCTCAAAATATTGGGACTGTAGGCCAAAGCTAAAAATTAAATACAAGGTTCGATTTGAGACCTTAGAAAAAGCTTCCAAATGTAGATGTTAGAAGTAAAAATGTAGATTTCCAGTTTAAATAGAGGCATGAGCTAGGTAGTGGAAAGTTTAGAGTTTAAAGTTTAAGATATAGGAGTAGTTATAAAGATAATAAGAAGTTTTAAGGTGTAATACTGTTAGTTAGTGTGTCATTAGATGACTGGTTAGGAAAGTCCGCACTGGGGCAAAATATACGAAAGATAATAACTGATTATTGGGTTAAAAGTGTAAATATTCTTGGTGGCAGGGCTTTATTGGTTAATAAATCTTTAAAAAGTCTTGTGACTAGAGGTCTTGTGACCTTCTGAACCACGAGTAGAGATGTGAGCAGAACTCACCCTCCATGCCTGTGTAGAAGATAAGAAGAAAATAAGTTTCAACATGTAAAGCAGCTCAGAAGTCCCATCTCTAATTTCTACTATTCATAAATTCCCCAATACTTAACCAACTCTTTAGTCAATGCAGGTTGTAGTAACATACCTCCATTTTAAGTATATGGGTTAAACTTGGGAAATCTGCTCAATGTTACTGGTTTTCCCTTAATCTATTTTGTATGTGTTCTCCAGCCTCTTCTCCCTTTTTTCCTGTCCGTATTTCACAAGTACTATGAAGCCTCTGACCATTTTATGTTTCATGGTACAGCAGTTATCTCTCTGATAAGTGTCTTCAGGGTGAGTCTGCTCAACCTGCTGTGCCAGGGGATTTACAATATAATTAATAGAATTTTTATGTGTAAGCCACTCATGCACCAAATGAAACTAAACCCATTTAGTCCTGGTTGGTTACCCTTGCACATAGTTTTCCATCGCTGCATGTGTAAAATAAATGGGTTTGGAGGTAATGGCATACAATATTATTTTCGAGAAATATGTACCTGAAAGTAACTGGGGCATGACATTAACACTTGGATTTGACAAGTTTGCAGACAGATTGGATATAATATCTAAGAGTAGTGAACATTTTAATGCTAATTCATCTTTTACAGGTAAGGAGCCTAAAGTTTCTTTGGATTTATATTTTATTTTACATATTGGCTTGAAACAAGCATTTAACTTAGCAAAAACTGTTAGTGTTCCAAGCTATGACTGAAATTTCAAAATGACCCTACTTCTTTAGAAAAGCTGCTTTCTTTCCTCCAGGCATTTTTGTAAAAGAAATCAAAATAAAATGTAAAGACTGTCCAAGTCAAGATGAGACCTTAAACTTCCAAAAATCTGCTGAAAAGAAAATAGAAAGGTATTTGTGAGAACATTTTCTTTGCAAGAGGCAAAGATATTATTGTTTTCTGCTCCTCCTAAGTTTTTTCACCTTGAGATTTTTGAGGGATCCTTCTTTCTGAAGTAATTTCAAAAATGTAAAACCAGTAATCAGTTATCTCAAAATGTTCACAGTCACTGGACATGTAGAATACATACTGAACTGCTTTGAAGTTCAGGTTTTCTTGAAAAACCTTTAACAAAGTCATACACTAAGAACTCAGCCCTGCAAATACCACCCAGAGGTCAGGCACCTACGTTTTCAGAATAATGTGACTGGGATTTTGTGTTTGTTCATATGTTTGTTTTTAAGAATCTGAGGAATTTTCTTAAGTATTCAGAAGTAATCTGTGGCTCAGTCTCCACTGTACAGAGATAGCATAAGGGTTCTAGTTCATAATGCTGTGTGGCTTGGTCTGCCAATGTCCATTCTGTAGAAAATACGAGCCAAAGCACATTCTAGTAGTGTGAGCGATACAGAAATTCATACCCTGAGTTTGTGTTTGAGCAGCAAGCTAATATAGCTTTTATCACACAAGACCACCAATAAGGTGATGGTGAGTCTTGGAAAAGTTTGCAAAAGTTTCTTTTTTTATTTCTTTATGTATTTTTAGAACAGATCTCTAATTATTCTAAGTTATTAAAGTTCTGGTTGACTAAACATTTAGGTCAAATGCAGAACTAGCTTTCCTTGATACCAGTGTAAGAAATGGTAATGTTAGTGTATCTTTTGGAAGCTCTTCTTTTTGCAGAGGGCATGGCTTCGTGAAATGTCCATGGAGATTTGCTTTACTGTACTGAGCCATGAGAAAATGAAAAATGATGGAGTTTAGCCTGTGGACTGTTAGAATAAGTGGTGATATCAGGCTGCTCAGTTTCAGTTGTTCAGCTCTAGTCCAGTTTAAAAGAAACCTTTGAAAATTTCATCATGGTAGGATTTCTAAGGATATATTGTCCAAGTAGACACTGCATCTTGATAATGGAAATAGGTCTTTAAAGGTGAATGTTTGGGAACAGAACAGCTAGAGCTAGTACAGAATGTCCTGTTGGATGTTGAGGGGAACTTTGTCATCAAGGATGAGGAAAAGGCCAAGCTGCTTAATGCCTTCTTTGCCTCAGTCTTCAGCAAAATGACTGGTTGTCCCAAGGGCCACCAGCCCCCTGATCTGGTAGACAAGGATGGGGAGCTCCACAGACCCCCTGCAATCCTGGAGGAAGTAGTCAGACCTGCTGTGCCACTTAGAAGCTCACAACTCTGGGGGCAGATGGGGCTCACATGAAGGTACTGAGGGAGCTGTGGAAGAGCTCACCAAGCACTCCATCATTTATCATCAGTCCTGGCTAACTGTGGGGTCCCAGACGACTGAAGATTGGCCAATGTGCTGCACCTCTACAAGAATGGTCAGGAAGGGGATCTGGGGAGCTACAGGCCTGTCAGTGCCAGGAAAAGGTATAGAACAGATCATGTTGAATAAGGTAACACAGCATGTACAGGACATCCAGAGGATGAGGCCCAGCCAGCAAGGATTTAGGAAAAACAGGTCCTACTTGGCCAACCTGATCTCCTTTCATGACCGGGTGAACTGCTCAGTGGATGAGGGTGGTGCTCAGTTGAAAGTTAGACTTGATGATCTTGGAGGTATTTTCCAACTTTAGTGACTCTGTGATTCTTAGTCTCCTCTCATCCTTCTGTAAATGACATAATAAATATCTTTTGTCCTTTAGTTCAAATACATGAGAGGTTTCTTGTTTATCAGAGCTAGAAATCATTAACTAGAAGCTACTTTAATTTGTTTTTGGTCTGGAAGAGGTGAGATACCACCCAGAAGCCATACTTACGTATTTTTATAAATAATTTTCTACTTTTGGTATGTTTAAGTAAATTTTCATGTTGGCTGGGGTGGCACAGAACTGATAATATCTCTACAATATCTTAAGCAGTAAAGATGAAGTTCTAGAAAAGACAGGAACTCAGAAATTTATTTTGTTAACATTTATTGACTTTTAGATTGAAAACATTCCTGGAGTCCTGTTAAAACAGTAAGGTTCAGATAGAGATATAATGTTCTTTTCTAGTTTACTCTTACCCCTGTTTACTTTTTATATTTTTGCTACTTATTTGCTGCCTGGTAGAGAGAAACCATTGCTTTGCAAGTTCTGCTCTTCTATGCTGAAAGACTATTTCAAAATTACCTAATATTGACAAAAGTAGTCCTGGAAGCAGTCTATTTACTGAAATAACTAAATACAAATATGTATTATATATATAGACTTAAAATCTCTTTTAAAATTGAAGTATTGCTTCACTTGGTCTATTATAGACACAACTTTTAGAAACTATGCCATATTAAAGAGAAATTAAAGGTATGCAAGCAGTAATTTTTTTTTGTTAATGAATTTAAAAGATTTTTTTTTAATTAAAATTTTGCATAGCTTTTTTAAAATATATGTTCATTATTAATAGTTAATATATTTCTAGGAAATATATAAGTATTTTGAGCCTTTTCCTGCTCCTAGTGACAATGTGTGGAAAACCTTTATTCATGTCCTTATAATCAGTACCTCAATCATAAATTAGAAAATACTAGTTACTGAACGATGATTAAACCATGACCATTAACTTTTCACCCCCCTTTAAAGCCATCCTACTTTTTACTATGTATGGGGGATTTTGGTTTTGGTTTGTTTGTTGTTGTTTGGGGTTTTTTTAAGAAAGGAACAGGTTTGCTTCACAAAATAAATAGTAGTTCATAAACTAATCTGATTTCTTGCCTTCCCCAAAAGCAAAACTTATTTTTTGGAGTGAGGTTGACATTGCTGACTGTAATGAATGTAGGTAAATCAATTACATTAAAGGAAGATATGTTCCCAAATGTTTCATGCTGATATTTTTTATCCTCATTCTGCATCTTGTCAAAGTGAAAACTTATAGTATTAGAGTGAAAAACTTATGTTAAATAAATACAATTTTGCATAATTTAATTCTATTTAATGCTATGAATTTCTTCTGCTCTTGATTCTTATTTATGTCTAAAAGCATATTTTCTGTTTTATTGTATGCTACTTCAAATATACAGGAGACACAGAGTGCTGTTTTAATTTCATACTTCGCCAGTATGATTACAGTCATGGTTATTTCTTCTGTTGTTAATTGACCTGTGTAAATCAAATTCTAGATCAAGTTATAAGCTGTATCTAGCTAGTGTTTCAAACTGCACTCTTAATGTGCCACAATAAGAATATTAAAAAAGCATTGGTAATTCTTTCTGTTAACATAGCTGTCACTGAAGTAGAATCATTGACAAAACCACTGGACATCCCGTTTAATGCCAGTTTGTCTCTGAGCAGTTAAATTGACTTCTAAGGCTTTGTTTCCTTATCTGCCAGAAGGCACCAGGGATATTTACCTACTCCATTCCTGGGACTAATTATCTGCACTTCAGTGGCGTTGGGCTGTTGTGGCTCTCAGGTTTTCCATTAAGGCAAAACTGGGGTAATGAATTGGAGCAAGGTAATTTTGTGCTCTGTAACTAGGAGAGGCTAGGGAAGAGCTCTGATGGTGTTGGCTGCCAACTTTATCTAAAGCATTGGGACTCTCAGACTTGAGTGTCAGAGTACACAAGCGTGTCCTTTTGGCTGTGAATGACTCTCAGGGGCTGAGCTATGCCTTTGATGTTCAGCTCCTGAGGTTCCCTTGGGGAATGCAGAACAGCTGTGACACTCCAGAGAAAGTGCCACATACCTGCTCCCAGACGAGGATGTTGTCATTCCTGTCTTCAGAGCTAGGCAGTGAGTGTCTTCACCCTCCACCAGTTGGTTTGCATCTTGCCCCTTTTTAGTAATGCCAGAGGAATGGTGAGGAAGGAAGTCTCTGTACATCCTGTTCCTTTTCCTACAGCCCTGTCCTGTGGCTGAAAATACATCATGTAGTTGGTGTATCTTAAACTACAGCTGTCACAGAGAAGTGCTGCGGCACAGAACATCTGAATTTGACAAATTTGATTGAAAACAACTCTTAAAAAATTAATCGAGTCCTAATAAACATCAGAGAAGAAGCTTGAACCACTTACCTGCATCACATAACTGCAGCAGGTAAAAAATTTGAAGATAAACATAAGCCAGGAGAGGTGACTTTTGTTTTGAGAAACAAATTGGTTATGGACTAGCTCATCTTGCAGTTAAGTGGATGTCTACCACCACTTTTCAGTGAGAGTAGCAGGTTTGCCTTCGGGAAGGATTTTTTATGGAGGTCAGATATGTGATCACTCATCAGAACACAGAATTGTGTAAAAAAGACATTAGCCTCACTGAAAATTCATCTAATAATAGGACAAAAGTAGGTAAGTGTTGGCTTTTTTCCAGTTTTATTCAATTTGAATGCAGTCTTAGGTAGATTTCACAGAGGTCATTGTAGGAAATAATGCTTTTACAGTGATCTGTTTATGCTAAATCTTAAACACTGCATTTTTATTATTTTTTCACAAAGTCTGCATCATTATATAATGTATTCAAATTAGAACTCTTTGCTCAATGTTTACCTAATTGAAAAGAAATTTCTGGATTCTTCTCTTGTTGTGGTGTACTGTTTTTGTTAGCAGATTTGCTGCTGGAGAAAGCAGCAGTTATGATAAAAGGGATTATATAAAAGAGCTCCTGCTGAGACCACTGTACAGGGTGATACCAAACACTGTATTCCCCAGGGCAGGTACAATAATTAGCCACAGGACTGGCACTCAGTCTGAGGGACTAATTAGAACTGGAGGTGGTGTTGGAGAGAGGCAGAGCAGCCATAAAGAGTGTCAGGATCACTCTGGCCTGAAGCCTGTGTGATTTGATGTGAAATAGCAGCAGCTGGCTGTAACCTTAGGAAGTGCAAGAGAACAGCAGGTGGTAATTCCTGTCTCATTTACCATGTCTTCACAGGAACATGCAAGCTTGTGCAGCTTGGGTTTATTGGCAGGTCAGAAGGAAAATCCTGGAGAGGACTGTGACATTTACTATGCTGAGCAAAAGCAGTAGTCAAACTGGAGTGTATGCAGCACAGTGTAAAACCAGAAACAGTGTTGCTTAACGTTATCATACTCACCTCTGACAAGGTTATGATGACCTTATAATGTTGACTTCATGTGGACCAATGGACAAAGCTGGGACTACTGGGAAAAATCTAGCACAGCTAGAGGGAATTACATCCTTCAAGGCTGTGATGAGTGTAACAGGAGAACTCTTTCATCCAATTAAAAAAAATCAAACGGGGAATGATACGATGTTCTTGCATCCCTTGGTTTTCACAGTAGCCATTGTATGGGGCAAGCAGGCTTTACCTACACTTCCAGGTGGGTAATGTTGTCCCAGGCCTGTTGGCCTCCATCAAGCATCGTGTTTTGCTTGGCATTTGGGCAAAAATGGCAGTGAGGCATGCAGCAACTGTGCTAATTTAGAAATTGTAACCAGCTAGCAGTTCAGGGTGAGCTTGAGTAGCTGTCAGCAGAGGAATTTAGTAGACCAGTGGTCGCTGTTGATGACTGTAGCGTTTTGTATTCTGTTGGGGCCTCCCAGGGTGTAGAACAAGGACCCTTCCTATGTGCAGTTCAAGAATCAAACCAAATAAAGAGAAAATTGAGTAACTTTGAACCCGTCGTTCAGAACAGCTTTCGATGGGGAAAAAATAAAACAGATCCAGGGGATATTTGTGACTATATTTATAGCAGAGTGACAGGAAAGGAAGAGAATTCATTTTGTGGGAAGGATAGCTCTTTTTACGCCTTTTTTGAAGCTCATTGTGTGCCAACATTATCTTTCATGGATGCCAGAGGGTGCAATGCCTTCTAAAGCCTCCCACACATGCCAAAACTGTGGACCTATTGTATGTGTCTTTGCTGGGTTCCATTTAGTGTTCCCATGTTTCTGGCTCTCTCCAAAGATGTGTGTTACTCATGGGGAGATGATCCAGGTCCAAACTGACATTTCATGTGTCTGACTGTTAGGTCTAAGATTATGACCGCTTTGGAAAAAGGAAGGAAAGCTTTGTCCTACTTAGGAGCAAGCTGGAAGAAGTAACTAAGCTGCAGATGGAAGAATGGGATTGACCCTTTTGTCATGTGCTGTTTATGTAGGCAGAAAAATGCAATGCTGATAGCTAATCTTGAACTTGCCTGTGTGGTGTTGGGAGGCTTTGGGAGTGCTGGGGCTGGACTGTGAAGTGCTGAGTGTAAATGGTTCCCTGTACAGCTACACAAATCTTTCCAAAGTCTTTCGTTTCTTCTCAAGGAAAATGTAAATCTTTCATGACAAACCACTGTATTTTCTGAATAAGCACCTTTCTTAATTAATTCTCAGTACCCTTTCATGTTGAAGATGAAATAAATCAAAATTAATATGAGTTTAAAATATCAAATTGTGAATATACTAATTTAGAGGTAACAGAATTACTGTGCTGTAATTCTAAAGGCTGAAGAGTAAAAATGAAGTTATTAAAAAGTTTTCTGTTTATCCATTTTTTCAATAAATGTCATTTATTGCTTGCTATTCTGATTTTACTTCTTATGTGGGTTTCATGTTTGTACTCATTTCCATTATGTGGGTATTGTAGTTTTATCTAGAGGAGAAACGGATCATCTGCACAGCAGGGCTAATGAGTCACAGATGTAAAGATTCTGAGACATTACTATCTAATTACTTCTTTAACTTATATTCCATAATAAGATAAATGCAAACTTGATACATCTATTTCCTAAATGATGTATCATTCCAGTCTTATCAGTGTCTCAGGAGTGAGTCCCTTTATATATGTTGTGAGTTTTAGCCTTTTTTTTGGTTTTGTTTTCCGTTTATTTGTTTCTTAAGAGGAGATTTCAGGTCACTGAGCAAAGCAGTTAGCCCCACTGCAATTCATCCCAATGAAGTGGGAAAGCTGCATTTAGCCACTGGCTTTGTGGGATCAACTTACAGCTCTCAGCTTCATCTCACGGATGTACAGCAGGAACAGAGATGCTAAATGCAACTCCAAGATGCTAGTGAAGGCATGTGTGCATCAAAAAGCTTCTCTGCCTTTTTTGTAAAGACTAGTATGGCTTTGTGATCCACAAGCCCTCACTAGTGAGTATTTGCCACATTAAAAGAATCTGCTGCAGCTGAGGGCCCTGGCAGGCTGCCCTGGGCTGTTGGTGCTCCCCACCAGGCCAGCTGGGCTGCACCAGCAGAGCCTTCTCAAGGGGCTCCTCAGAAGGACCCTTGACTGGCAGCAAGAGCAGGGCACAGACTTCCCTTTAGGAGGTGCTAAGCTGGCAGGGGGCAGCTGTTTGCTCCAGGAGGAGCCCCCAGAGGGGCTGTGCTACCAACTGTACCTCATAAAGGTGGTCTGTGGGCTTAGAGCTCCCTGGCTGTATTTTATTTAATGTTCCTCAGCCTAATGCCTCTCTGCCATTGTACAAGCCTCTGCTTCTGACAGTGTGCTATGCTAAAGGCAAGGAGAGGACTTAGGGATTTCCTCCTCTTTAAGAATTCACTGCTCAGCTGCATAAGGTTTTGGCTTTATCAGAAGGTGTAATTCATACCCTACAGGGCAGCTCAAGAAAGGTGTTGAACTGAGAGCAAAATTCACCACCTTATATTGTGACAGCAGGCCACAATCACCACACTCTTCCCTTTTTGTGCCAGTACATTACAACTTTTGCATGTTGGTAGAGTAGAATAGGAAAATTCATATGTGGCATACAGCAATTGAGGGGTAAAAATGGAAGTGAAGATGCTGCTATGTATGTCTTGAAAACTTTGACCATGGCCATTATGAACTACCCAAGATCTAGCAGTAGATTTATGTTCAATGTTTATAGTTATGTATGTGCTACCAGTTTATGTGCTGAATGTCATATGTTAAACAGAATGTGAGGAGCAGGACATTAGTTATGCAAAGCACTTCAGAGCATACTGTCATTGCTGTCGAGTTCTGCAGCAATCCAGAGTCAAGGCTTTCTGTATGGGTCTCTTGAAGTGCTGTAGTACATCTCAATTGAAAGTGGCTCAATCCTCTGCTGGCTGGTAGTCTTAAGAATTTTCAAATTATCATAACAATTTACTGTGATTTTAACGAAAGACACCTTCATGGGGTTGCTCCTTCTAAAATCTCTTGATATTCTCGTTGTGAATTTCAGCTTGCACCTGCATTGCAGTGCAGATCTAACTCTGTTTCCCATATGACAGAGAGGCTGTTTCCTGTCCATCAGCAGTGTGGGGTGTACTAAACGTAGTGTTTGTCCCCTTTGTCTGTTAGTAAGTTGTCTCTGTGATGTTTGTGTTGTGCTGTTCTCGTACCATGTTATGCTGTGTCCCTAGGGTCTGCCAGGCTTCCCCACAGTTGCTGCTCTGCACAGTAATCAGATCCTCACCGTCAAGGTTTGTGGCTGACATGTACCTGTTCAGTCAGGTCTCTCTGTATCAGCATAAAAGTGCACATGAAAAATTGTTTTTAGCATGGAATACCACTGAATTCTTATGGTGGATCTAAGCCAACCCTCACTGCCTTTGCATTGATCTAAGTACTTCTGATGCAGAGCGTGGAATCAAATCTGTAACTGTGTACCCCTGGAAATTCCTACATTCCCCGTGGTCTTGGTCAATATTTTATTTTCAGATGGGTTTTTTCTGTTGTTCGGCTTCCCTGAGGCATACAAGAGCATGGAAAATGTCAGTGAACTCTATACTGGTTACTTGTAGAGTCAGATATTTGTGTTAGGTATCAGAGGTTTAATCTGTACATCCAGATTTTTTCAAAGTGGATTTGCAAATTAAGCAGGAAGCAATCTGGTCAAGTTGAAATTTCAGACCTTATAAAAATAACACCATTCTTCATGGCACACTATGCTGGTTAGAAAATCTGACTGAAAGTTGAACTGGTGCTTTGTCTCTAGAAGCTTTGCTAAAAGAACCAGATATGAAAATACTGATTTTTAGAGTCCGGATAATGAAAAAACTAATACACATGCAGAATTCTCATGCAAAATCTGGGGAGGAAACAGTTACACATTTAAGTCATTGTGTATGGTTTAAATCATAACAGTATGTCCTGTACAGTAATCTTTTTCCAAAAGAAAATGCACAGGTTCTTTCAGGCAGAAGCACCAGTTCATATTATATTAGCTATTACAAATCTAATGAATATGTCTTTATTTCTTTCTCGGGCCTTCTGATGTCTATTCTTCAATTCTCTCATCTCTGATCTTCAACCTTTGACCTCACCTGCCTGATCAGATGGTGTTTCCTAAAATCAATCATGGGTTTCTCTCTGCTGATCAGCAGCTCATTAAACGCCGCCTCATTAAGGTAGTGCTTCATCTCACTCAAGTCTGGTTCTTCTTTACATTCAGTTTACTCTTTGCTGTACCTTTTTGTCAGATGCCTTCTTATAGCAGGTTGTTCACTTGAAAGTGCTTTCAAATGAAGCAGCTGTTAATGGTTGTTAATGGTAAGCAGTTAAAAGACTGTGGGAGGCCTTGCTACATGATCCACATTTGAGATGCCAGCAGCTTTTTCCAGCGGTTTGCAGTGGTGTGCTGGAAATAACTGAAGCACCATTTTGGGGTGTCTTCTTTTTAAGAGGGGAAGGTAATTTGACAATTCTCTTGAAAATTGACTTTTACAAATTAATAGGTAAAAATGAAGAGAGTTAGGTAATTGTCACTATAAAACAGCCTCCCAAAACAGATGGAAAATTATGTACAGCTTCATGAAGAAGCAGTTATTTTCCGTGCTCAATTTTGAAATCAATTGATGTATCATTCATGGGCTTGGAAAATTGCTGTGCAAATCTTTATGTTCTCAGATGAGACTTTTCTTTTTCACCTAACCTTTTTATGATTATGCAAACTGTGAAGCAAACAGATGCCTGTCAAAAACAGTCACTTGCTCTGGAGATCTAGAAGAGTAAAATATTTCAAGACCGTCCCAAATTTTGGCATATGTGCTGTGATAAAACAGGCAGTTCAGAATCTGAACCTTCTGCTCTATGGCTGATTGCACCAGACAATTTGTTGGTCTTCAAGGCAAAGTGCTGTTTCTGCTATAAGCAGTGAAGAAGCCACTGTCCAGTTCATGGCAGCTTCTTCCAGCCTGTTTTGCACTCTTTGTGGGTGAATTGATGTGTTTTTTTCTGGTTTATGCCTCTAAAGCAAATTTTTGATGAGTTTTTTATTGGTTTAGGGGGACCAAGGACAAGCTGGACCCCCTGGACCTCCAGGGCCACCAGGACCCAGAGGTCCCCCAGGAGATACTGGCAAAGATGGTCCTCGTGGGATGCCTGGCTTAACGGTGAGTTACTCTGTTGCTGCTTTGGTGTGTGCATTTCTCTCAAGTGTATGCCTGCACAGTGCCAAAGACATTTTCTGAGGTAAGACTGGAAAGTAAGACATGCAGAAGCTGAACCACAGGCGGGTTTCAAGGTGTATCTGAAGTCACACACACATACAGAACAGGTACATAGCAGGGCCAGAAGTAACACCAAGGTTCCTTTCCTCCCACCCATGGCAGTTTCCCTGCACTTTCTAAGATTTCTCATTTACTCACTGGTGTTTAATATCTGTGTGAGGAGAGGCTACTTCTTTCCGTGAGTAATAAATGTTTCTGTTCAAACTTCAAGATAAAACTGCATTTGAGGTCTCATAGCATGGACGTGCTTGCCTTTCACTTCTTCTTAATGGTTTAACCTCAAAAGTCATGGAATAAAGTAATGAACTGCTAAAGCTGTCCAAGGAATGATGAAGTTTGGTGTTAGATCTGCCATCTTTAAACAAGAACAGTACCTTTTTCTTTGGCTCAGCCCCTGTACTTCATTAGGACAAGCAGCAGAATCCACTATATTGTGTATTGCTTGTTTTAGGCACAGGATCAATGCCACGCTTTTTAAACAGATGCCTAAACACATGAATTTTTAGAAAAGTATGTGTTTGATTTTAGTTTTATATTTTGTGGCCTCCTTAATTTTTATTCCTTTGAAAGAAATATCTCTCTTTTCACCGTGAATGCCACTGTGTTATCAGTGTGGAAATGGAATTACAGACAGGAGAGAGTCATGAAAAATTAAATAGCACCTGTACAGAGGCACACACATGTTCACATCCATGAAAAGTGAAGATTGTGGCCAAAAAGACGTGGGGAACCAGTAAGATGAGGACCAGCACCAGAAACAGAAACTGGTTTCTTCAAGAAAAAGCATCTCTTGTTACATGATCCAGGAGAGCATAAATTTTTCCTGCAGGGCCTTTTTACCTAAACCAAGAAAGAAAATATCTACACTCCTGTTCTAACCCTATTCAGGTGTTAACTGTCTAAATGTAATATAGCATGATAATAGTAAGATACTGCTAAAATTTCCTGTGAAAATCCAGCAAAGCTGGTCAGTTGAGATCTGTAGGGCTGCTGCAGTTGTTGTTGTGGCTTGGTGTTTTTACCACTCCTGCTCTCATAAGTTCTCACTCAAGGTTGTGAAATGACATGAAAAGTCTGTAGCTATCATGATGCCTGACTTTGGCAACCTTCACATTTCTTGTTAGTCCTGTGGCATGTCAGGCCCTGGGCCTCTTCTGGTTCTCCCTTGTGTTCTTTTATTGTGGTCAAATGGACTGTGGTCAGCAGAGTTGGTGCTGGTTTGATCTAGTAAGGGCAAGACTGAAACCAGAATCCATTTCTGACTGCAGCTATAGTGTTTTAATAATTTCCATAGATAGATGGGGCTGGCAGAATCAGCTGACCAGCTGATTGCAGTGTGGCTGCATGTTGCTTTGTGCTTTTTAGCAAAGGGTTCATTAGTGTATCTCATAACAGGAAAGTCATGCATTTTATGCAATGAGGTCATTCCATTTTATAATAGTTCTGTAGGGATTTTGACTTTAGATGGCAAGAGAGAGTTTCTTTTTATAGTTTTTAAGCTATGGCTATCTTAAGCCCTATAACATTATGGAAAATAAGTTCATAATACTGCTTTAGAATCGGATATAAACAATCACTCAGGTAGAAACATCCAGCTTGCTGCCCCTCGCTGCTGTTCTTACCCTCAGGTTAATGTTCCTGATCCTCAGAAGGCTTGTTCCTCCATGGCTGTGTGATACACAGTCAAACAGGAGAGCTGTCAAGGGAAAACTTAGCTGAGAGGGGAGGACAGCTTTATTTTTGAGGTAAAGACTTGTGTGGACCTTTGAGCTTGTGAGCTAAGAACAGCAGCTGCTCAGTGCCATGAGCTGGGGCACTGCAGCACCACACAGCTGTAGGAGGACATCCTTAGAGTGACTAGTGACCATTAGGCAGATGTTGCCTCTTTTGCAGGGTTAGACAAAGCAGGGCTTCTCTTCCAGCCTGTCCCTCTCAAGCAAGAAGGTTTACAATCGCCACAGCTACGATATGGTCTTTTGGGGCAGCGACTGGCCAGAAACCTGTGCCTCCATGGCTTCTTCCTCCCAGCTGTCCTTGGTGTGTTTGCAAATGCTGCATGATTGCTTCTGAGTGCAGTGCACACATGCCCAGAGAAGCAGTTCTGATTCTTCTCAGTTGCCAGGAACAACAACATCCGAACAGTTCTCATCAATTTTATAACTGGCTTTCTTTTATGACAAAGCTGCTAAGGAAAACCCTGCAGCTGTGCTGATACAATAGTTCATGGACTGCCCTGTGCTCAGTTGGGTTTTCAAGGGAGTGATGTATAAGCCAGAGCACTCAAATGATAGGAGCTCTGTTTTTTTGGGGTTTTTTTTTGATGAGTATTTTTAATTTTAGTGATATGTTTCACTAAATGTATGTGTGCATATGGGAAGAAAGGGGAGAAAATAGATTCTGACTATAGATTCTTGGTATGTAGAGTTATGCCCACAGAACAAGAATACATTGGAGAAATGATGGGTTACCATTTTGAAAGCCAATCTAGGTATTTAACAGCTGAGTAATTATTTCATGGCATCAAAATACCAAGATTCATGGTTTTATGGAACATGTAATTGACAACAGTAAGTTATGCCTGCTGACTGAGGTGATGACACAGACCAGTAATCTTGGAGTATAGAAACTGTGGGATACAACACATACACGAAAATAACCTTTCTCTGTGTCCTTCAGCACAGTGGAATGGCATATTATGTTTGGAACCAAGGGACAAAGTCAGAACACCAGTACTTAACTCCTGCTTTGAGAAGTATACCATTACATGATTGTGAAGTAGTACTTATTAAGATGTCTGTGATTTGGACTACAAGGTTAAAAAGTAAAAAAGTAATATGTTTAATGTGCAGTTAGCTGCTATACCTGTTTAAGAACAAATTTTTTAAGATACTTTATTACTAGGTAGAAAATTGAATTCAAATTCAAGATATGTTGCTGAAATTATTCACTCCTTTTTTATTTAAAGGGTGAGCCAGGAAAACCAGGAGAACAAGGATTGACAGTAAGTATTCTTCAGTTTTCTAAGAAAGTGTAACATGACATATTCTTTTTAAAATGGGAAATTCCAAAAAGCTTTATGGCTGTGTATGTCCAGACCTTCCTTTGTCACTGGCTATTTGTGAAGCAAACACAAGAAAGGAAACATCCTCTGTTTAGGTACAGTCAGCTGTCACATAAGGCCAACTTCTTTAAGCTTGGAGAAACAAAAGGAAATAAAACAGCTAAGGGCACAGTAAAACAAAAAAGAACAAAATCAGGAACTCCCAGTTCCTGGCCTCCTCTTCATACTGTCTCTGATACTGAGCTGTCTCTACCTGGAGACCATTGAGCAACACAGGAACCATTTACATGTTTTACAGGCCAAAATTCAAACTGTCTCTGTGACAAGGGCTCTGGACCTTTGCCTGACAGAACAGTGAAGAGACAGTGCAGAAGCTCTCAGAAAGTTCTTCTGTTCTGAGGCTTCCGTTTCTCTCCTCTGTGAGTGTCAAATACTTCTGATTCATTTGGAATTAAATTGAATCTCCACTGGTTGTAAATCAGCTTTAGCCACAGGTTAAGGCATCATAAGTCTATGTCTGTCACATATTCCCAGAACAGTGGAACATGCAGTGCTTTTTCTCCCTTAAGATCTCTCTAAGCACGGTCATTTTTATTTTTGTGAGAGATGACAGATTGTAGCTCAGGGTATGTATTTCTGATTCCTGAGTGCTTCTGAGGAAGAAGATTATCAGTAACAATCAGCTCAACAATCAGTGCAGATATGATTGCTATCTGAATTTGTGAAGATTTAAACAGGTGCAAAGATATTTTACCCTGACAAATTGCAAAATATTTTCAATTGACAAAATCCAATATCTTTTGAAAGAAAAAAAAAGAAGATTCTGAGACTTGGAAGCATCTGCTGTGATCAGGTAGTTAAAGTCCTGTACTTTTTCATTTTGCAGTAAAGGTTTATCAATTTTATAGTCAAAGCCTCCCAAAGGTAGTGCCTTGTGTTTTAGCATGCTTCTGGGCTCTTTTTTACTCTGCTACTTTGGTTTCTGTGCACCTGTGAAGAATAGATGAAATAGCCAGGAAGGGAGCTTTTTTGGTTCGTTTTCTTGTGTTTGGAATATTCTCCAATTTGACCTCTGGACAGAACTCACTCAGGTTCTGCAAAAGTGTCTTTCTGTTCAAGACCAGATCTGCAGAGTCTCAGGATCCTTCAGGGCTTTTAATCCATTACCTTTTAGTCCCCATGTTCAGAGCATTCCCACTGCTGTAACATAACAATCTGTGTGTAAGAGCTAAAATACTGCTATTGCTCTGTTTCTCTAAATGCAAGTGTGTTTAGATAGGAAGAAAAGGTGTTTAAAAATCAAATCAGCGAGCTTGAGTTGGAGAAAGCTCCCAGATTACATGAATTTCCAACTGCTCAAAAAGTCAATCTGACAGCTTAAATATTAGGTTATGTATAGATCAAGTAAAAAACATCAGAATATCAGGGAGGTAATTAGTTTCTTTTTATTCTTCTTGGTGCTTTTCACATACTCTTTATGCCAGCACAGATTTGCAAACTTCTTTTCCCTGTGGAAAATGTTACAATTATTCAGAGACACTGTTTAGCTATTTCTGACAACTTCTGTCATGCATTTCATGAATTTACATATTGGAAATGCAGATACTGCTCCAGGAATGTCTGATTTCTCAACATGTATGTTATAAGATTGCATTAGTAGAAAAAATAGTATATTATGTGGTGAGGAGCACAGGCCTTTTTCTGCCTGAGTTTCTTTTTGTACATTTTTCATCTATTATGTTCTCAAAGTTTTCAAAAGAGGAAAATAGAGATCTCTACCCAGAGGAGCTTCTAGGTTATTTCTCCAGGAATTCTTTTGTAAGGACTTGCCTTTGTTTCACACGAAGAGTCTCCAGTCTGAGTTAGCTTCCTGTTTTTCTTGTTGATGAAATTGAAACTCGGAATCCAAGGAGTTCCATTATGTAATGGTCTCCCAAAAGTCTGTACATTGGTGTGTGCTGTGGTTTCCTACTTGCCCACCTGTCCAAGCCCTTTCCAGTAAGAATCAAGTGCTGGGGCATATATTCTGATTCTTCCTCTGAGATGGAGGCAGGATGCAGCCAAGAAGAGCACTAAATGCTGGGAGAGAATCCATACAGTTTGGGTGACATGCTGGATTGTTGTGGAAGATGAAGGCTATTTATGGCCTGTAAATACTCTCTCACACTCTCTGAGCTTTAAATCCCATGGTGCTCTTCAAGTTAAGGACAGCAGCAAGCCTGAACTCTGGATTGTAACAATAGGGACAGAACATTTTTCTCCTTAAAAGCATCTTTTACACCCTTATTTGGTAGCATGCCTTGGTATTTCTAGATGAATGTACATGTTATTTGATAGAGGGGCAATTCTAGTATGAACCTGTGAACCAGCAATGGCATAGCTTGAAATTACTTGGTTTTCTATTTCCTCACAAAAGAAGGGGAATAAATTTCTTGAAGAGTACAATATATGGCAACAAAAAGAGGTAACAGTGTTTTCCAGCTTGTTCCTCAGGATGTACCAGGAGCCTGTGACACATGCTGAGTACTGTGTGAATGGATATGTACAGGTAACCAAGGCAACCACCAAGCCTCAGCTGAAATGCAAAGAGTGGATTTATTTCATCCCCTCTCTAACAGCACAGGGCAGCTGAGACGCAGACACAGCTCCATTAGGCTCAGTTGGTCCTGGTGAAGAGAGGCACAGGGGATACAGGCTGCCTTAGGCTCAGCTCATCCCAGCACACAGCAGGGTGGGGTGGGGCTACTGCTGGCCCCAGGATATCAAAGGTTTCCATGATCACTCCTCACCCCAGCAGAAAGAAGGCTCAGGAATTCTGCTTCTCAAAACAGGCAGAGGATGAAAAAGATAGACATAATAACTGGAGTTTCCCCACACTAAAATTCTTAGCTTTCCCAGCTGCAAGGTCACTTTGAGTGAAATTATTTCCTCCTTAACAGATTTTGTGGGTTTAACCCTTTCCTCCCAACACCTGAAACAGTGTGTACCTTGATGTACAGAAAGTTGAAATTATTTTAATGCATTTGGGGTTCTGGGAACATTCATGTTCTCCTTTCAATGAAACAGGAAATCCAGTGACTCTAGTGAAAGGATGGCAATTTTCTGCAACTGAGAATCTGCTGCCATGTTTTTCTTCATATTTAATGAAGTTCTGTGTTAATAAATAAAAAAGAAAATAATGTTTCAGGATGATGTTGTGAGAGAGGGCAATAATAACTTTTCTCCCTCTCAGGCAGGAGAATTTTGCTTGGACCATATAGAGAGAATGACAGTGTTTGAGTTCTCTGACTTGAGTTCTGCTTTGGGTTAAGAGAGTTTATCTTCAAGACAAGGAATGGCCTTTCTTTTTCCCTATCTTCCATTGTAAAAAAAATGTGTGGGTTATCTCATGGTGGTGGGACAATTTAAGATGTGGGAGATTCAAGTGTTTCTTACAGGAGTCTCCCATTCTCTGTTAAAAATCATTCCAGGTTGTCTACATGCCAGCATGCTTCATTTGCTTCTCTGTCTTTGTGGTTTAGATATTTGGGAGAACTCTTTGCAAGGGTTTTTTGACTCTGTATGTTGCTGTGTCAGGAAGAATATGTTTGCTCTTTGAGCCAAAAAATTTCAGTCTTTTTTTAGGCGAGATGGAGCTTTAAGTTATAAAGATGTGACTGCATGCCTCTTTAGTGTTAGAAGAGAATGAAAGAATGACTAGTACTTGAAATTTTGTCTCTGGTTTCCATGACATTTGAAAGCCCTGCAGATGTACTTTTTTCAAGAGTTGAAGGTATCATTCCTCTATGCAGAAAGGATTAAGAGAATTCAGGGGGAGGCCAAGCAGTGGGGTGACCAAAGGGATTAAGTTTTGAAATATTATGTGGAACTAGAAAAATGTATGCTGCTCAGGAGGGAAAGCCAGTAGTTTCCGTAGCTTTTCAATCTTTTCAGTTAAAGTTGTGTCCTGCCTCTCATAATTCATCCTGCTTTCCCTGCCTTTTGTCTGCGATTCTTGGTGTTAAGGACTCTTAAATACCCTACAAGAGTTTTTCCAGTTTATTTTCTCATTTTCAGAGTGAATAATAGATGGATTTGTGATTCTTTTTCTACCCAGGAGTTAGGATTTGTGGTTGCAGACTATTCGTGAGAACTTAGTCAGTGATGGAAAATATTAAAGGCTGACATTGGTAGATGAACATATTCAGATTCATAAACTGCAGTGGGATACTAGATGTGCATGGTATAGTTTTGCTCCTAATTGCCTAAAAAATCTAAAATATTAAAAAATAATCTAAAATGTTAAAATA
Organism: Thryothorus ludovicianus; assembly: GCA_013397245.1. NCBI lineage: Eukaryota > Metazoa > Chordata > Aves > Passeriformes > Certhiidae > Thryothorus > Thryothorus ludovicianus. Next base: position 1,051,401 of record VZTB01008017.1, on the reverse strand, counting down.
TACTATGTTTTCAGCTTCTTTTTTCAGAAGAAAATTTAAACATATTTAGCGTACCACCACTTCTTGTCAGTGAAAGAAAACTTCAGTATATTATTTTCCTCCCCAAAATGGGCCTTAAAGACAGATAAGTAATTTTGCATGTGTTTTACATGAACAGAACACTCCAGAATAACCAGAGAACTCAGGTAAAGGTGTCTCTTTGCAAAAGAAATCTATACTATGATGATTAACCAAAATGCAAAATCCCTCTTCTTTAAGATACATTGTTTTCCAAACTAGTGCTTTTGTGCTCATACAGACTTGCTGGGCATCTATTCAAGAAAGTAAAACATAATGCTATTGCTTTCACTGGTTATCCAAAAAGAGGAGGATGTTCTTTCAAAGGATATAGCCATATTTGTAAAAGACAGTAGAAAAGCGTAACCTTGCAGTTAAGTCTGTGGAATGTTACATCTTTAAAATGAATTAATACTGTTTTTCATCTTAAAGTGAACTCTCAGGGACCAGGCAGAATTGTCTGGGAAGTTCTGCTGGTTTCAATCCAGCCTTTCAGGCCAATGGTCGAGGCCAGATTCTCAGCTGCTGTGAATCTTCATAGGTCCTCTGGGAAGCCACTAATTGTGGTTTTGTTTTCAGTGGCCAGAGTTCTGTAGGCGCCTTCTTTGTTTTATTCTGGTAGCATGTTCATAGTAAATTTTATAAGGTGTTGTTCTTAAGCTGTTTAGCTGCAAAAGTTTATGAGAACAAGCAGATGAAATGGAAATTCTCAGCCTGTACCTTTCATGGCAACTATTCCTTTTTTTTACCAGTACAGTTGCACTGGGATTAACTTGCTTGAGATCTCAGGGAAAATAGTCAGGCATTTTGTAACCTCTTTGGTAATGGCTGCCACAACAATGACTAAAAGAATGAAGATAAGAAGCTCTTCTTGAGCACTAATTAATAGTTACTGCAGCACTTTTCATCAGTTAAGGTAGATGGTGTGGGAGGGGGTCACTCCTTTTTAAGAAGTTAGAAGAGGTTTCTCATCATAGTTAATCTCTTTTCTTAACTGATCATTCTTATATCTAGGTGATGCATCAATATTACAGTATTGAACATTTCAATACTAGCATTCTAGAAACTGTAATCTTTATGAAACACTCCTCAACCATGCAGGTACATATTTTCAGAGTTTTACACAGAGGAAATGGGATCCAGACACAGGCTCCACAGAAATGCACATGAATGCTTTGTATTAAACATGTGCTTCATCTTCATGTGTATTCGCTAGTTCAGGTTTCCATTTTCAGTTCTTTATGCAGTTAGACTGGTAAGAAATTGGTTTGTGGGAAGAAGGAAGGAATCATCCCCCTGTGCTTGGCACTGGTGAGGCCACACTCAGAGTGCTTTGTCCAGTTCTGTGCCACTCACTCCGGGAAGGGCATTGAGGCACTGCAGAGTGTTCAGAGCAGGACAGTGGAGCTGCTGAAGGGTCTGGAGTACAGGTCCTATGAGGAGCTGCTGAAGCAGCTGGGGATATTTTGCCTGGAGAAAAGGAGGCTCACTGGGGGAACTTCTTGTTGTCTGCAGCTGCCTGAAAAGAGGTTGCAGCCAGGTGGGGTTTGATCTCTTCTCCCACAAACAAGTGATAGAACAAGGGCAAAGTGCTTCGAATTGCATTAGAGGAGGTTTAGATTGGCTGTAACGAAAAGTTTCTTTCTGGAAGGAGTTGTCAAGCATTGGACCAGGCTGTGGTTGAATCACCCCCCTGGAGTTATTTAGGAGGTGCACAGATGTGGCAGTCAGGGACATGGCTTAGAGGTGCACTTGGCAGTGTTAGGTTAACAGTTGGGCTCAATGATCTTAAACATATTTTCCAATCTAAACAATTCCATTATTCTGGTCTAAGTGTTTAATGATTCTTACAGGCAGAAAAGGGAGAATATCTGTTCTCAGGAACAGTCCTGTAACTTCTTCTGTTTCATAGAAGTATAGACACAATACTTTCCAGAGGTCTTCTGGTTGCAAAGAGCTTTTACTTTCATAGAAGGTATGGAAATAAAAAAAAAATCTTCTAGTTGTTTTTTTTCCTCTTTGGTTATAGGTTTTTTTTATGTTTGCAAGGCTTTGAAATAAGAGAGTTTTTGTATGACAGCATATTGCACCATAGTGACCTATTTTGCTGTATAACTTAGTATACAAAAGCATTCACATTTTCATTATGTTTTTGCTAGGCATTTTAATTTGGTGTTTGTGCTCATTGTCCATGAACTCTGACATCTTGTAAAACAAATCATTACTCCTGTCCCAGACCTGCAAATTAAAAATGCCCCAACATTGAAATTCTTATATTTATTCAAATATTAAGCAACAGAGTCCCTGGAAATTGAATGCAAAAGTACCTTGAGAGGGTTGCTAATCTGTCACACCATGAATTGCTGTCTCTCTCTCTTTGAAACTGCAGCCTTAAGCTGGGCAGAATTTTCTTATTTTGCAGCTTGCTAAAACACAGGGAACATATGAAGATTAAAAGAAAAATATAATTGTTACATTAGAAAGGAGATGTAGTAAGAATGCTGGACCTCAAACTTTTTTTTAACTACATTTAGGTAAATCTTTTCAGTTTGGTTTGATTTTGGGGGGTGGGGGATGGGCCAGGCAGGCAGTTGGGGGTTTTGTTTGCAGGGTTTTTTGTTTGGGTTTTTCTTGATTTGTTTTAATTTATTCTGAATTGTTATTTGTTAAGGACAAACTGAAATGGCCACCTTCATTCTGTCATTTCTGTAATGCAAAGACTTGACATGCTACAATCTCTGGAGGTTTGGTTGATTTCCAAAAACAGTAATCGAAGAATGTCACTCATAGTAGAAATAGTTTACATTTTAAGAAACACATTTGCCTAGAAGACTTTTGTGCACATTTCTCTATCCTTAGTTACAAAGTTTTCCAAGTGTTTAGGTATTATCAATAATTCTCCTTCTCTAGAGAAACACAGAGGGAAGTTGAATTTCTTTGGAGCGATCAACCTTGTTTTTCCATCCCCTACTGTGGAGTTATTCAAATAAGAGCCTAATTCAGTGAAGCCCTGCAATAAGTTGTCACAGCTGCCTAGCTAGTTTACTCAACTGGACATTATGGCAAAGGGCTTTTCTGAAATGTTCATGATGGCTGAAAGAGCAAGAACTATTTTTTATTTTCATTATATTTAGTGATCATCCTATTCTGGGCGAGTCTTGCAACCAAAATTATCAGCCTTCTCAATTGAAGTTCCTCTGTGAATATGTGTCAGTTTGAAGAAGAGTGGCATAATCCTCAAAAATGTTGAGCAGTCACTTCATCTGAACAGTTTTCACAGACTTTCTGTGAAAATTTTGAAACCTAGATGCTGTTTATAAAACGAGCTTTTTGGCATCAATTGCCAATGGTTTAGGAGTTGATTCTAAGCATCCCTTTGTGGAAACTCTGGCAGCTTATGGGACACAGAACAGCTGAAAAAAACCTAAGGAAAACATCAAAACAAAGCATCCTGAGGAATTGGTTGGAAACATTCACTTATTTCTTGCCTTCTGCTTCTGTCTCAAGACCTACATAGAGATTTTGGATGCTGATCTTACTGTCTGTTCGTTAAGTGGGTACCATAGGATGCTCCCCAGTTCAGTAGAATAATATGGGGGGAAAATCCACATGTTCATATGGAATTTTCTTCAAGGTTCATTTAAAAGCTGTTATTTATACCTCTGGAAATAAGCTAAAGCCTTGTTGATTTGGGTTTTCTTTTTTGTTTGTGTTTTTTGGGGTTTTTTTTTGGTTTGTTTTTTTGTTTGTTTTTTTGTTTTACTTTTGGGTTTTTTAAATTTTATCCTTTCATATTTTTTTCTCTCAGATTTTATTTACTTGCTTATTTCTAGCTCTCCAGTGTCATTGTGTGTCTTGATCAGAGATTTTAGGTAATTCTAGAAAAATAAGTACAATTCTGTGGTGTTCTAGAGGCATTTTTGTTTTGGTTTTTTTTTAAGAAGTTTTCTGTTAACTGGCTGGTGGCTTTTATGGGGGTGGGATGTGTGAATCAGCTGTTAAATTTCCCATGGCTTTGAGCTTCTTTCCCAATGCTAGGGAGCAATGTTTTAAGGAAAAATTGTTTCTATTCAGGTATGTTTTGCAGTCAGAATGTTCTAAGGATAAGAAAGACTTGTTGTCCTGTGTAAATTGTGAAATGTGTCAATTTAGGTAATTTCTTTTATTTGAAATTGTTTTTTTGAGTCAATACCATACAATTTCTGAAGGTAGCTGTACTGTTGAGGTCTGTTCTTGTCTGCAAATGGTTCCGCGGATGTGAAACACCAGGCCTACTTCCAGTCTGAGTAAAGGCTTAAGTACCAGAAATGGAAAACTTCTAATTGCATAAGATACTTATTTATGAGTATTTGCTGCTTCTTTTCTCTGAATGATTCATTTTAAAGTCACCGTAAGTGCAAGACTATGTTACTGTGTAAATATTTTCATATTCAGTAACTCATCTGGAGAAGCTGGAATGATGTCATGGATGAGGAGGAAATTCTGGGAAAAAGATGTTTCCTGCAACGTCTTGAATTATATCCATCCCACAGGCTGACAGCTGCAAGCACCAGGCAGAAAGTCCTCAGCAGAGAGTACATTTAACAGGTTGCTTTGGTGCTAATATTATTAAGTTAATTATCATTTTACCTTCATACAGTGGTATTGTATTAAGGGCTCCCAAGTGGTAATTTAATATAGCTGAAGGTCTTTAGAAGATTTTAATAGTTTCTTAAGTAGCTAGAAACTGATATATCTATCCCTTGGACATAAAAATAGGTGGTGTGAGCTGTGAAGGGGGTCTTCAGTTGTTCTGTATTGGCTTTAGCCTACTGGTGGAGGGATTTTTCCCAAGTCCTGAAATAACCCTGAAATGTAGCAGGTTACTTTGCAACAGGTCAACAGACAACTGATGCCCAGCATGTAGACATGCCCAGCAGGAGCCTATTTTGATAACATTGCTGTAGGGAAAGCACTAGTTTGAGCATTAATTTCTTGTCATTTTTAAAGTGCTAGACAAACTTGTGTCTTATTAATGGAAGAGAAGATGGTGTCAGGCACATGAAGAAAGGGAAGAACACTGGTTGTGGACTTGTTATATTTGTGGTTCCTTACCCAGCAGATCTCTGACTCTCAGGCACTTACTAAAAAGAAGACTTGATTTAAACAGCATTTTTTGTGAAATGTGGGGACATTTTTCTTCATCTGAAAAAGCAGATGCTCACTATAGTCATTGCTCTGGTCTTCACCAGTGCTGAGTGCTTGGGTACTTCTGCTTTCTTTTGAAGGCAAGGAAGTAAAATTGTCACCCTACACTTCACCTCAGAGTTTCCTTTATCAAATCTATCTCTAGAGTCTAAAGGTGATGCTCACAATACTTTCTTCCTGTTAAAACAATCAGGTAAAGTTTCAAGAAGCAGCATTGATCTATGCTTTTGCAAGGTTTGGTGCCAAAGCTTAAACAAATCAATCCACATTTAAAACTGCAAGGCTTTCACCCACATCAGTGGATGCAGTGCTCAGAATCACCACCAGTGGAGCTTTCCTTGTAAGCAGTTTAAAGTTGCATCAGAGCAATGTGCCAGCAAGCCTTGCATCTACCAACAGCGGAGGATTGTGCCTAACTTCACGCTAATTTAAGGATAAAATCAGTGTCACGTTTTGAGGCAGAAATCCTTTTGTTTTCCTGAATAATTTCAGTTCTGGTATCAACCAGTTCTTTTGTTCTTTCTCACATCAGGAGGATTTGGATTCCCCAGTTTTTGTGTTGTGTTTTGCACCTTCATGGACTTTGAATTCACCTTGCTTGATACAGCACCAGTACCCACAGTTTGCACCAGTGCCCATAGTAGGAACCTGGGGACAAAAGTGCATAGAACTGTGGTGGACGTGGTCTGGCTGTTGCTAAAATAGATTGCCAAGGGGTCCAAGACATGGTTAGTTGATCTCCTTTCTGTTTCTCCTCTCCACTGTGGCCACCTGGGCACTTCAGACACATCAGATGAGAGAAATGGATCCTCTTAATATCAGCAGGACTTTGACTCCTGTGTGACATTTAGGAAAATTAAACTTTCCTGGAGTGAGATATCTCTTCTTGCCTTCTCAGATAATGGGGACAAAATGGTGATTCTTTGCTTCCCAAGAGCATTCTTAATGATTTCTGAAGTTAAAGATTTTTCTCTTCACTTGCAAATGATGGCACACGTGACAAGTTGGGTATAACACAGTCATGTGTGCTGATATTTAGAAGGTGAGAAGATTTTGAGGTTTATGCCCCTCTCTATGTCAAAAATACTTGTTTGCATAAACCTTGTTTTTATGCTGACAAGCTGATATATTACTGTGGACACACAACTGGCTGTTAGCTGATATAAGAGAGAGAAAAACCACAGTCATCTTAATGCTGGCAGATTTGTCAGTATTAGAAGAAACAGATGGTTTGGAAGAGAAAAGATTAGAAGGGGGAAAATTTGAGTGTTCTAGTTAGTAGTTAGACCAGTTCCAAAAGTGAAAAGATTCATTGTGCATTTTGAGCATAAACTTTTTACTTTTCTTTGATTTATAAAAAGATTTATATAAAGTTGGTTTCAGTCCAGTATCAGAGTGCTTACACAATAAGGCAATCTTAATTAGTCATTTCAGTTTAAATTGGCTGGAATTTTGATGTTAATTGAATTGTTTTCCCTTTGCAGGGACCTCAGGGACCTCCAGGACAAAAGGTATAGTATAAACAACAGTGCTGTGAAAGTGATTATTCCTCCTGTGCCAAATTGCAAGCAGAAAAGGTGAATGGAATAAGCTACTGTACACTGCATTGAATCAATTAGCTTAGGTTCTGAATTTTGTTTTTGCATAGTGGAGCCATATAATGAGACACAAGATTTCTCATTTCCCCCACCATAAGAAGTTCAAGCAATGCAGAGCAGACTGTTTTCAATCTGTCTGCTTAGCTTTCAGGTGAAAAGGTCACTATAATTTTCTCATTCATACACTGGTACGATTAGGAAATCAAAGTTAAAACGTTGTGAAAGGTGGGGAGATAAAGTTTCTGATTAAATGCATGTCTTTGCTCAAGTAGATCAGTGCCATATGACTAAAGAATTGTGAGCAGCAGACACAGAGGACGTAGGTGTTGCTGACAAATAGTGCTTGGTTGGTGGTGTTCAGGTGGCCGGCCAGTGTCTTCCTGTTCCCTCAGTAACCTGAGCCCTGACTTCCTGGGAATGCCTTCAGCGTTATTTACACTCATTAAAGCTGACTGCCTCGGTTTGATTGAGTGAGTTTAGGATTTATGGAATTACACCATTAAAACAGTCCTCAGAATATCAGCAGTAACAGCTAGCGAGTGAGTGGTACTTTTCCGGCATCTGACTCACATACCACCAAGGTGAGTGATTTTCTAGCTGACTGAAAAGTTCTATGAAAGATATTTTATAAAACAGCTATAATTTGTATAAAGGAAAAAGAAAGGAGGAAGGAATAAGTAGTATTGACATATGTGAGAAAGATGCCTGCTTTTCTTCTGAGATAATGTTCTTTAGAGTGAAGTATCTGTTAAAATACTTCTTTTACAAAAGAAAGAAAAACCTGTGATATGTAAAAACATAATCCCAAAGTATGCAAATTGGTGGGATTTTGGCAGCTGTGGACTGTATAGAGTTCGCAGGCCAGACAGTTGGAGAGGACTACCCTTTGTGTTTGGCAATCCAGGAATGTGGCTCATGTCCCTGTTCCTGTAAGAACTGTGGAGGAGGATATTTTGCATGTACGACATCCGAAAAACCCATGTGCTGATGACCTTTTGAATATCTGATAAACATTTACTTATCATGGTCAAATCAACTTCATTTTACACTTTCTAACATCCTGTGTTTTGTAAGAAAAATAATCAGCTGCCACTGAGAAGAGGAACTGTTAAACACAGGATAGTTATATTGAGGCTGATGGTTTAATGCCCTCCTGAGCTTTGCCTTCTATTTTTCTGGAAAACTGATACAGAGATGTGAAAATGTTCACTCAAACCCCTTTGCGGTAGCTTAAAGCCATGACCATGCCTCCAGCCAAAGGAGACAAGGATGCCCAAGTGGAAGCCTTGGGAAGAAAGGGGAGGACATTGTGAATCATGGAGATGTGCTGCGATGCCATGTATTACTTCCTGCTGATTCAAAGCTCTGTTACAAGCTCTTGGTGGGTTTTTGAGACATTTATGAGTTGCTTTCTTTTCCATGTTTCACAGAGTTTCCCAGCTCTATTAATTGACAAATGTGTGCATCCATTTTTGGACGGAGTTCCTTTGGGTGTTGATGATAATTTTAGTGACACCTCTAACCAAAATAGAGGGGGAATTTCCATGCAGCAATTCTTTCAGTTCCCTTGCTGAGCAGCACCATCTTTATGAAATAAGAGGAGAATGCTGTACAAGCAGATGCAGCTTTCCTCATGTTTTGTGTTTTCACTAAACTTCCATAGCAAGTTGCATAAGGTCCTTCAAAAGAATTATCCATCCCATAGAAATTTGCAGTATGAGAGCTTTGTAAACAAGATCCCTGCAATGTTATAAGTAATTTTTAATTTTTTTCTTTCTTTTCCCCTTGTGTTTGGCCTGTATTGACCTTTTAATTTTGATAGTGCTAGTATTGATGCAGTTTTAAAGTGTATCTTTAATTTGTACTGTCAGACTGAATCACTGCAGATTATCTCTTAAAAGCC
>VZTB01008017.1:914820-1042629 GCA_013397245.1 Thryothorus ludovicianus | reverse complement strand
TTGAGATGGGTTGGTGCTATGAGTAATTGAGCTTGAATGATCCCTCTGGAAGCATTAATAGTTCAGGTGCTGTATTTGATTGCATGGGATCAGTCTCAAAACTCATTGAGAGCATTTAATGGAACCGCATTTTAATTCTTGCATTTCTTGTGAAGCATCCACAACATTACAAAACATGAGCTTGAAGCTTGTTTCTGGAAAAGGCCATACAGTTTTAAAATGTACAACATGAGAATATGTCTAATTAGTATAAAATCTCAACTGAAAGGAGAGCTCAGCTTGGATAAAAATGAGTTCTTGAAAAATTTATTGCAGCTACAATAAGCAAACATTCACCATTATTTCTAAACACTGTATTATGAGATGAAAGGTTTCATGACCTGTTTAATTTGCTAAACACTGGCGTCTGTTTCCCTCCAGGGCGCTGTTGGAGTGCCTGGTGTTCCAGGGAGAGATGGACAAGTGGTGAGTTCTCTGACTTTTTCAGCACTGCCATTATTTATGTAATGGATTAAAGCAATTTTGGGCTTGTTCACATGAACAATATGCAACCTTATATCCAGAGCTGTGGTTTCAAATTGGCTTCATGGAAAAGACCATATAATGTGCTTTGTGCTCTGAATTTTTTTCTAGTTTTACCTGAACATGCAGCAAATGTAATTAAATAAGCTGAAAGTTTGGTGTTCAGATTTGATGATGACTGATAGGTTGTAGAAAGAAATGCATATTAACAGTGTGTTACTTGAGTCAGCATATTTACAAACAAAGGGTTTGTTACTCCTTAACTCAGTCCCATGATGCAAACACTTACGTTGATGTTGGGTATTGATATGGTGCCAATACATTTTAAATACAACCTATAAATAGAGAAATAAAAAGAGATGGAAGTGCAGCTGGAGGAAAATTTGAAATTGAATTTTGAGAATGAAAACATGTAGGAATAAATCAAACAAATATTTTTTAACACAACCAAGAGGAAATGCTAATTTAGGCAAGTCACTGTCATCTCTCTGTAAAGTCATAGTTCAGAATGGCCCTCCATAAGGAGAGGTCACAGTAAAGCAGCAGGGCTGTGTTACAGCATTGCAAAGTTTCCATGGCAAATCTGGGTGATGAAGTTTAAATAGTATACATCCTTGACTGTAAAGTGTATTATCCATCTGTTGTTCTCACAAGCTCTAGCACTCCTAGTGAACTCCAAAAGCACTGACAAGGGATACCAGAAGGAAAATGTATGATATATATGTTCACCAGGTTCAAGCAATAGCAGGTGGTAGTGCATAAGGGTTGTATTAGACAATCCTCTCTTCTGCTTCCCTCACCAAGAGCCCTAGCAATGTGTTAAGATGTTTCAAACTATTTACTTTTAATTATTTCCTTAAAAAAAAAAAAAAAGGATGTATTGTTTCTGATAGCATAATATATAGAATTAGACCTCTGTTTTGAGAGTGGTTATAAGAAATAATGTAATTATAATTTATTTCATTTTAGTGGTGGTGATTGGAATTTATTTTTAAACTATTCAGACTGTTACGACTAATGTGAAATAACAACATAAAAAATATTTAGAATTAACTATATATATATATATATACACACACCAGAATTTATAAGAAAATTATATGAAACAAATTAGCATTAAGTCCTCAAATTTTTTCCTTCATATTTTATATCTGCATTCATTTGCAGCAGGAATGGTAGACAGTGCTTACCAACTGACATGCTGTTGCTGTACATAATTCAAGTAATTTTTGTGGCCTTACTGAAATGCCAGTGAAAATTCACATTTTAGCATATCTGTAGGAATATGTAAGAAGACTAGGTAGAAACCACTGGTTGGAAACCACTTTGAATAGAACAGAACTGATGATTCATATTTTATTCAAGAACTTTATTTTTAATAGTAGTCATACCAACTCCAGACAGAAAAATTCACTCAGATGACCAGAAAAATTGATATTAATGAAGTGTGTCAAATGTGTGATTCATGTGTCATTTTGGGAGACAGGGAATTTTTTTGAGCTCTGTGGCAAGGTTGTTGCATGTCTATTTTTAGGAGAACACATAGATTTATCGGCTGTCATGTTCCAAGGAGCATAAAAGAAATGTGCAATGGAACATTATGGGAAGAGGCAAACACGTCTTTAAGTGTTGATTATTAATTTTGAATCATGATTTAAAAAGAAAACTCAAAAATTTTCAATTTATGGGTGAGTGTTTATTTGATTTATTCAGCGTTCATAACATCTATAACTTCACAGACATTTTAAAATTATTACCACTTTATTAAAGACGTCAGTGTGTTTTTAGTGTAGCTGGACTGCTTTACTTTTGACCTTCAAGAAAAAAACTAGATTACTAAAGTGAAACATAGTTAACAGGACAAAAGCCACACAGATAAAAATAAATTGCAGTTGCATTCTTTAGTTTGATTTCCCAGCTGTTGCTCGATATTGGCTAGAAAGAACTTCCTTATTTGCAAAAAGTATATTATTTTCACTAGGCTGATGAAAGTTGTATGTTGCTATCTCTTTTACTCAATAGATAAAAAAAATTCTGTTATCTTGGAAATAGTGGAAGAAATGTAGTTTAAACAAAAGCAATGTATGTCTAAGGTTAGAAAGTATAATACAGCCTAGGAATCCCACATTAATATTTTGCTACCAAAAGGTCAATTCTTCCAGTTTCTACGAAAAGACAGATTCTCAGTGCAGCATTGCACACAAAATGTTGAATGAGGACCAGAGTGGTGATTTTAAGAGTTGGGCTGTACTATGAGCCAGCTGCTGGCACTTCTGGCTTTACTCCTTCAGATTCATGGTGACTTGCAGAATAGTTGGGTTCAACTTGCATGTGTGATGCGAGTCATCCCCTTTTTAGAGGTTTCGTAGTTAAAGGGCTTCGCAAAAGCCTTACTGGCTTGGTAGGGCAGTGAGCTCGCTCTGTCAAACAGCAGCATGTGCAGTGCACTGAGTTCCAAATTAATATTTTTCCTCAGTTTAAAAGTCGGTGAGTGTTAAGCACATGCTTAAAATTGTGTGAATGCTTTTTTCTTTTTTTGGACAATGAGGTATTTTTCAGCCAATGAATGTCGGCAGTGAATTAGCTTTGCTCTGTCGTCAAGCAGATGAACAAAACAGAGTTAGGTTATCTCCATCTTCTGTGTGCCTCTGTAATTTTCCTTTTTCTTTCTTTTTGCCTCTTCTTTAATTGAAATACTGGGTTATGGGAGATGATTGACAAGTCTGACCAATAGGTCTGGGAATTAGATCATAAACTCAGAGTGCACTTAGAACAGTTTTCTATCCCTTAACATATAACTTCTCTTAGACAATCTCTAGATATTAGAGTAAGTGTAATTTTACACAACCCACATGTTTTTGCAGGACTGTTAACTAGGAGATTTTTCTTGTATTCAGAGTAGTAAAATCACTGCCATAAAACCTTCACACATTAGGCCAAATCCAGTGAAACGTTACAGGTAGTCTTGAAAGGACATTTACAATCTTCATTTGTTCCTACATTTGAGAAACTGCAGCAAGTTTGTCTTGAGAACAGTAACTGGAAAGGAGCTGCTTAATGATACCTGCAGCTGGAGAGAGTGTTGTTTCTGGGGTGAACCAAACCTGCTGAGATAAGGAGTCTTTCTGAGTGCTCCTTTTCCTTTGCAGACTGTTGTGCAATCCACAGGTTTCTTTCTAGCACGATACAATGGCAGATAAACTTCCCTTTCCCCATCCCTGGCAGAAACTCCTCAGGCACTCAAAAAGTACAAAAAAGAGTTCTGCATGGAGATAGGAAGTTGCAGTGATCTAAAGATATCATATCCCTACATTAATCATGTTGAAATGGCTACAAAGGGCTTCTTGGAAAGTTAAACTCAGCAAGTATAGAATATATATTCTGGTATTTGTTAAGTGTTGCTGATTTGATAAGGGCTCTCAGTGACTGCAGCAGCGACACAAGGACAAAAGAAGAGATTCCTTAGGTTAAGATGGTATTTGGCCTGAAGGAACCCAGTTTCTGGAGTTTGTGCAAATAACTCTCTTTGTTATAAATAAGAGTTTGACTGCAGTTCATAAACCCCTTACTCTAAACTTCCATGAATCAGTTTTTCTTACGTAGTACTTGATATTTTGATGGGGTTTTTTTAAGGGTATATTGAAATCAGAATGAGTGGTCAGGATAGATCCCTTCATTTCAAATTCTTTTGATAGATTGGCAATAGCAATTTGATAAACCTCAGAAGAATTTTCCATCCTATCAGTAGATTTAGAGTCTGGGTATGTACATTTCTTATTGCTTTCTTCATGCTTCTTGTTTCTGTCATTTATATGTATTTCCTTATTATTGGGTACAGTGCTGTGTAGGAACACATTTTGAAGGTAGCAATATCAAATTTCTTCATCAAAATGAGGAAGGGTATGCATGTACTAACATTTTTTTCAAATAAAGGGAGGAAACATCGTAAGTGTAGTTCACAAGTTCTCAGACAGGTTTGCAGGCCAGCTGAGTCTTGTTGAAGAGCCTTTCCACTTAATTTAAGTTGGTGAGTGCGTCAGGAGAGATTTCCAGTCCTTAAACAAACAATTTTAAGTTATTTTGAGGGGTGCAAAAAGCAAGTTGGAAGAAATTGAATTCAACCCTGGTTTGAAATGGAAATCATAATAACATATCTGAAAAAAACACGTTTTTACCCTCTGTCTTCATCTATGCATTTTAGAGTAAAATTAGACTGGATTAGGTTTGGGGCCTCTTGGGTTTCCTTATCCTTAAATTGATTACATTCTAGTGACTGAAAAATATAGCAATACTGACAGCCTTTCTTTCAGGGTGAGGTGGATATCAACCAGCTGGTGTAGACTGAGTTATGCATCTCACCAAAACAAAACCTGTTTCAGAACTGCAGCCTCCAGACTGTTTTTCTGTTACAAACAAGAAAAGCTGGGGCCTCAAGCCATGTTATTTTTAGCTGATTAATTCTGGGTATGAAGGTGTATGCCTCAAGGACAGAAAGCACTCCTGTAAGGAGAACAACTGCCTCAACTCCTTTGATATGGACTCTCATGGGTAATACATTTTCAGACCTGTTTTGAAGTAGATTTTATGAGTTTGTATTGACAGATTTTTTTTCTCATATTACCAGCAGAGCCCAAGCAATGCTCTATAACTTGAGTACTCACCAAATTCAGATTCACATCAGTGTAGGCGTTAAGACTGCCCTTACCATGAGATCATCTGAGAAAACTGCTGCACCTATTTTTTGAGCAGGGTGCTGAAAGTTGTTCTTTGCCCAAATACAGGAAAGAAAGTCTGTCAGTGTTAATTCAGTTATACAGCTAATACAGGCTCAAGAGTGTCAGGACTCGAACCAAGGTGTTCTGCCATGTGTACAAAGGAATGTTCTTCTGCTTTTGTTTCAAATTATGTGAAACTCCTGAATTTAATTTCGTTGGGTATGTTCTTGACACGTTAGCATTTTGTTTGCCTTGATAATTGATATCAAGTTGGAATTTGGAAGAAAAATCCAAACACTTTTGAGACTCAGAGTATTTTGTTGAAGCCATTTCTATAAATTATCAGAAGATTTTGAATAACTAAAGGTGATCCCCTTTGTAGCTCATTCAGTCACGCCTCAACATTGCAGTTTGCTAATTGGAGCAGTCTTTTTTCTAATTCACTGCACTAGTGACAGTAACCTAGTTTGTTAGAGTGCTGCTATTTTTGAGGAACCAAAGTGCTTCTCCTCCTGTCAGGGCATTTGGGGTTAACATGTGGAACTGTCAATGGCAGCTCCCCATCTACAGGTTTGCTCCTGAAACACAGTAAATACTTTCCTGTTATTGACAGTAAAGAAACACTACAATGTATCTCTTGAAAATGAACTGTCAATATTCCACTGACAGAGACTCTGCAATTTCTCTATAGCATGTAAAAAAGAGCAAAACAATCCCACTGTGTCTGCAGCATACTTCTGTCTGAATTGTCATCAAATAAATTACTGAAACATTTACAGGCCTACTAAGTTAAGCTGATTGATTTTGGATACGTGAATGAACAGCAGAAGATTTGCTGGAAATTTTTGTTTCCACCATTCTGAGACCATTTGTGAATTTCAGCAAATTGAAAAAAATTGGATTCTGGTGGTGAGTAACCGGTGACTTCAGTGTCTCTAAGGATTCTAGTGGTGGTGTCATTTTCTGCAGAAGACCGGAGGCTAGAGAATTACCTTCTACTGCTGCATAGTTTTTACATGAAATTTGGGAAAAGAAAGTTTTTTTAGCATTTTCCAGTAGTTTATCATCTATTTGGGTAGTGGGTCATGTCATGAAAACAGAACTCTTCTTTTGGGGTTGGTCAAGTTACACAAAGGCAAGGTAAAAGTAACTTCATATAAAAAAAGAAGTCAAACAGTATTTTATATTGCCCAAACAGTATTTCTAATGCAATATTTGCATGTTTACCAGTGTGAGGCATGACATTTGTGCATCTGGTCGTTTTGTTGCTGCTTTGGTACAGCAGAACCTTGATGGACAAGATGTTCAGATTAGATGGTGCTAGTACCACAGCATCCCACGGGGCTCTTGCTCTTTTCATCACAGTGTCAGTGAAGCTGCACAGTGCTGAGGTGGTGTTTGGAAATCATAGCCCATATCAGTGCCAGGAGGGAGACTTTCATTTTTATTTTGGGGTATGGTGGTAGTTCCACACAATGTTTGTTGCACAGGACAGCTTCTGCGGTGTGGTTTAGCTGAGAATAAGAATGAGAAAGGGCAAGTAACAATTCCTTAAAATTGAGACAACTTCACACCTTACTACACACCTCATCTCCCCCACTGTCCATCCCTTTTAGGGAAAAGCTCCAAGGGGATGCTCTGAGGGTACCTTCACACAATTTCTCTGGATCTTACATCTTTTTCTTGTGTGAGGGTGCAGTTAGCCCTCATTAATTCTCTAATTGGGATCATGGGCTGTGTTTTATAGACACTAGAAAGTTTTAGGACTATTGTCATCACTCTGTTACTGAGTGATAATTACTCAGGAGTTCATGACTGGAGAAAGACAAACTGTGAGCTGAAGTTAGATGTACTGTAGGAAAAAATACTCTTTAAATTAAAAAAAACAACTGTTGAGGCCACTCTTGGAGTACTGTGTCCAGTTGTGGGCTCTTCATTACAAAAAAAACATGTACATACTGGGTAGAATCCAAGTAAAGGTCTCAAAGATGATCTACAGAGGTGTCTTGTAAGTTCAAACATTCTTTGAATCTATGAAAGAAAAAATAAATAAAAATATGCTGCCTTGATTTGAAAGCTAGCTGATGTGCAGAAGACAATTGTTTCTGCAACCTAACACGTTTGCTGTCAATGCTATTAAAGAGAGACTACAACAGCAGTCAGGAAAGACATTCACCGTGGCCTGGTAAATGTAAAAAACATGTGACATTGAGAATTTAGCTTTATAGCTTCTTTCATTGTATCAGGTTGGAAAGCAGTCTGATTTAAATTGTTGCATCGCGTGACATTGTTGAATGTCTGGTGTTCCCTTGCATGCATCACTCCTTGAATAGCAGTGTCATCATCTTCAGCCTCTTAAAGGTCTGTGCTTATTGTTCATCTACAAAACATTAACCTATGGGGCTGAAGTGTAGTTACACAGCATTTTACACTCCCGTTTTACACCATTTTGCACTCTGGTTTTAATACATTCTTTTAGTAATAAATAGATAAATAAAGCAATTAAATGGAAAAAAAATAACTAGCTATACTTCCTAACAGAAATATTTTAAATTATTTTCATGCCAAGAATCAAAATAATTTTTTGGGACCAGCTTGGCTAAAATGACACAGTCTTTTGAGTAGGGAAGAGCTATCATACTAATCATCTTCAAAAATTAACAGCTCTTTGCTTCATAACTACTTTGAGGGGAGCATTTTTATTTTTGTTTTGTGGTTTGGTTTTCTTGTTTATTTAGGGGGTTTATGTTAAGGCTTACTGGAATTTTAAAAATATCTGCACATGAAGCCAGACTGCCATGCCTACAAGACATGCAGGGTGACAAAGGGAGGCTCCCTGGCACAAAGCTTGTTTAGCTGTGCACTGGGAATGTTCATCAGGGCTAGGACAGAGCAGCTTATGGACTGCACATTTTCATTTTATTACTCTGTGATTCCTTGTACAGACAAGAAAATGAAGGTCTAACATAGGGAAAAGAATATTTTCCCTGTTCTTCTGAATATTAGAAACAGAACTATAATCACTTCAAAAACATAAAGGGACAAGGTCATTTCTGTTTTACCCTTCTAGGTTTGCCTTCAATCTTTCCCATTCCTAGAGCTTATTTCTGCACTTCAAGAATCTCTCTGCCTAATATTTTCAGTACTATAGGTGTAGTGCTGAGCATTGCAAAGTTGCTTATAGGTCAGAAATGCAATTGCTGGTATGGGTGGGCATTTACTGTGACTACATGACAGGATGAGGTTTTCACGTTTTTCCAAAGAAAATATTTTTTTTATTCTATTTTTGCAGACTCCTTTTTGTCACAGCAGTAGCTGTCTGTGTCGATAGCACTGATATGTAAACCTGGGAGGAAAGTCCAAGCTTGGAACCTCAACCTTTTGATTAGAGATTTAAGCCCCTGAAAGCATCAGCTGACAGAAGCTGTTTAAAAATGAAGAGAACAGAAACAAGCGTGTTTGGGGTGTGGGGATGAGGAGGAACAAGTGTATATTCATGGGTCCCTTCTGCTTCATATTGTCAACTGGCAATTTTCTTCAAGAGCCTTTTAGGTCAATCCTTTAGGACACTCACACCTAATCTCCAACAGCTTCAAATCCTGACCACTCACATTTCAAATGCTTGTGCCACTCTCTCAGCCTCACAGCTACTGTGGCACAAAGGGGCCTTGAGAAAGGGCTGACACAAGTGGCTATTTTATTCCCTGAGGGCGTAATGGTACCTAACAATTTTGCTCAGCTCATAAAATGCCTCACTAGAGTTTTGCTAAAACTTCGATAATTTTGGTTTGTTGTTTTGAAACAGTCCAACTCTTGGTGAAATTAAAATGTAATAATTGATTCCATTACCTAATTTAGAAATAGAATGGAGCTTGCTTTCAGAGACAGTCAGAGTTAATACATCTATGATTAAATCTGCCTGCAGAAGTACAAAAGAGATAAGTTCTTAATAGGAGGCTTTTATGGAGGACTAGAAAATATGTCTTCTTATGTTTGTAAAAACCTTTATCTTAATGCTTCTAACTTTTCAGTGGAGGATTGGTTCACATATGTACTAAATTTGAACACTGTGTGAAAATTGTTCACTGAGTTCCTGATACAAATTACTGTTCCAAATTTGATTGCTATGTTAGCTATTGGATTTAACTTTTCCACATTTTTATACACTTAAATAGCAAAGGGCTTTTAGAAGGACCTAGTTGCAGACTTTTTAAAATCTTTCTTTGGCTGTTATTTTAATATGCTTTACCATGTCAGAAGTGTGATGCAGTTCTGTATGTGAGGGTTATCCTTGGTATTCCTTGTGAAACTGGGATACACATCTGAAGAAGCTTTTACATTATAAGCCATTAAGCTCTAATTGTTTTACAATGAAGTCTAACCATTGCATTATCATATTATCTAAAATGAATTTCTGTGTTTTTCCCATAAATGTGAGATATAAACATTAAGAAATATCTGTTAGAGTGTTTTTTTGTTTTACTTTTTTTTTTGTTTGCTTCTTTTCTTTTTTTTTAAAATTGAAGATGGGAAAGAAGATTGAAAATAAGTGTTATTTGCTGACTGATTTATGAAAATCATTTATGACTCCTTAAATTGTAGTAGAATAATATACTACCCATTAAACATACCCAAAATTTGGAACACTGATGTAATGCTGACAGTTTTTAAATATTTTAAAACCACTTTTCATCCACTGGTATAAGAGTATAAAAAATGTACAAGCAAAGTATATTTAAAAAATTGAAAAGCTCCCTGTTTTTCCAAATTCTTCCATTTCTGAAACAGGCCCTTCTCATTTTATTTTGTTATCTGTCTTCCGTCTGAGACCAGAAGCACAAATGTCAAAATAAGTTAGGATATGCTTTTCTTGCAGCATTTCTAAATTGTAGAGAAGAGGAAAGCATTGGCAGTCTTGCTGGGAAGACTGTGCTTTTAAGGTTAATTGGACAGATTTTAAGAATCGGAAGTCGCAGGCCTCCTTTCTGTTTATGTGACATCTGTGTGTTTCCATTTCCTTCAGAGGAATAGTTTCTTACCTTACACAGGTTAATCCACTCTAACTGACAAAATAATTCATTTTCGTGCCCAGCTGTTGAGTACATGTTTGCAGAATCTTTTAAAACTTTGTTCATCATTGGTTACTCATTATGAGAAGGTTCATATATTTCATCATGTCTTTCTTAACTTCATTTTTTTTTCTTTGCCTTTAGGGTGAACCTGGTTTGCCTGGCATAGCAGGAGAGAAGGGAGAAGCAGGGCTCAAGGTTAGTATTGAAAATGGATTAAAAACAGAAGCACAGATTATATGAGTGCATGTGTAGATGACAGTTGTGCTTTCCAACTTGAGTTTATATTCTGACTGGCTTTTAGTGATCTGCTCCCTCCAGTGATTTGTGCTCTAAGAGGCTTTACACATCTCACCATAAAGAAGCATATTCTTCTGCTGTGCATGTGTAATTCCAGTCAGTGGCACTGACGCATAGACATCCACTGCCAGCTGAATGCAATATGCCTGCAAGTGTTTGGGAATCCAGGGACCTTTTCAGAAAGGCTTTGTTTATGCCCCTTACAATGTGTTTCAGGCTTCTTTTCAAGAACTGCTGTGGTCAGTCCTTTGACAAATGTCAGGGTGAAGTCTTGAGGGCTGATCCTGCTCTTATGGACGTTAGCAACAAGCCTCATTAGGAGCATGTCTCAGCCTGTATTTGTTACATCAGAATGACTCTTTGCACTTTGTTGCTATATACTTTGTTCTTCTGTTTTAATATTGAATAAGTGAAATAGAACATAAAGCTTATGACAACTTCATTTATAAGAAAACTTGACGTGTTGAAGATGATGGGATCTGTGGGTCTCTTGGAGGGGGCAATGCTAAACTCTAATCCCATCAGCTGCGAATGAGCGTCTTTGGTGCACATGTGCTCCTCAGCTGATTCTGTGCATCTTGCTGCTGCTGACAGACATGCAAGGCAGCCTCTTTACATTTACTGACTGACTGCTTGTCCATCAGGAATGAAAACAAACCATTTGGGAGCATGACCTTTTCTTACTTTGTATACAGAAGAAGCCAAATTATGGCAGTTGATGCTTAATTCGTATTCACAGCTGTAGCCCCTGAGTTGCCTAGCGACTGCCAGCCATCAGAAGGGGCAAAGATGAGCCAGAGTGCAGCTCTGAGCCAGAAATGCAGAGATGAGTTGTCAGGGTCAGGCTGGCGTGCAAAACTGCTTTTGCAGTTTCTCAAGCACATTTTAATTTTGAAAAAAATAGTGGCTATAAGCCGTCTTTTTGTTATGGAGATTGTACAGAGAATATAAGGAGCACTGAAGGCACTTTACTCTGAAACAGTTATGGATTGGTTCAAGACACTTAAGGCATTTTCTCTCTCCTGAGCCATTGACAGAATCATAAGACTTTCCCTTTGCATTCAGACTTTTTGTTCCCTTTGTTCCTGAGACAAGGAGAGCCACATGTAGGAGCCACCTAGGTCCCTGCAGGCTGCTTCTCCAAGACATAGGTCTGTTTGTCGGGGTCTAGGACAAAATAGAGAGTTCTCAACATGCAAACCATTGAAGCTTTAAAAAAGAAACAAATGTTGAAGTTGTATTGTCAATTGAGATCTGTTAAATTTACATGTTCTACTGTTCATTGGAGATTTTCTTGTATCATCTGAGACATTGTCATCAGTAGTGACATAATTATTAGTAATGATAGAAATATTAACATTAGTAATAATTAATGATTCTGCCTGAATTAGTAACTTACAACTTCTTTGCTCCAATTATTTTCCTTAGGGTGACCCAGGAGAAAGAGGAGAAAAGGTGAGATGTTTCACTTCCTTTGTTTCAGTTCTGTTTTGGATAACTTGCTTGGAACAAAGCCAGTGCACTGATCCCAAGTTTAAAAATAAAAAACCCCAGCGACTGCCTAGAACTTGAGTGGCACTGTGCAGCCTTTCTGAGGGTCAGCTAATACCTACTAATGGAAGTTATTGATCTGTGGCTACTGCAGTGGGATTAGTCACAGAGTGCAGTGATTGTGTGCTAAAGGCTGCACAGCTGAGCAATCAGGCAACTAATCCTAGCTATGGTGAGTCTCGGAAAATGATGAGCCTGTCTGAATAAATTAGAAATCCACACATTTCTCATAACTTGGTTTTGATGCTCTGACACCTGTGTGGATTAAAATGGTACAAGCACATAGATTCGAAGTGATGCCTGGATGACAAGCTCTCCACATACTAAAAATGGAATGCTCCATTTGTGTTTGGGTCAGTTTAAGTAAGAGCAGGGGAGTCTGCCCTGTGATGTTCAGTGGTGCTGTCTGGAGAGGCACCAGCAGGACAAGGGGCATGCTGATGGTGCTCTCACTTGCAGTGGGTTAGCAAGAAATTGCTTCTCTGATGTCCAGTCATACCAAGGCAAGGCAAGAGAGTGGAACAAGCTCCATGCTGCAAAAGAGGAGTATAATCCTGCTCTCCCAGGCATAGTAGGAGCACAAGGAGTTTAGAGCTGAGCTTCCTCATCTGCCCACAGGGGCAGGCTGGGAAATAGCATAAGCCTTATTCTGAGTAGGAATCCATGCACAGCCTCATCTTCTGCAAGTATAACTGAGCTTACATTTAATGAGTAAGTTGTTTGTACTGAGGTGCAATTTGCTCTTCAGAAATGTTTACCTATGTCTTTGCAGCTACAGCTGAATTTCACTTCCAGATCTGTGTAATAGCAGCTGGAAGCACGCTTTGCCAAGGCAATTCATTTCACATTTTCAAAAACACACTGTTAAAATGATCAAGGGAGATCTTGAAAGTCTGTACCCCTCGTGCAGAACTATGTAATCATGAAATATGCATCATGAAATAATTTCTTATGTTAAAATGGTATTTCTAAAGCACTTCAGTAACTTCGTTTGTTTTCAGATATAAAAGGAACAGCAATGAATGTTAATATGTACTGAATTTTTGTTACCTAAAACCATTCTGTTATTCCATAATTAGCCTCTGTCTTTTTTTTACAAAGTGTAGTTACAGATCCCCTCAATATGTTGTATCATGTCAAATGACCTCGGGATGACATTCCTCACTGTTACAATTCCATGTTTCATGTATGTTTCCTTAATTAAAGTGCTGCTAGATTGTCAGCTAGTTGCTATTGTATCAGTGACTGTGATGCATAGATTGCAAAGTCCTCTCTGAATGGAATTTCACATTAAGGTTTTCAGAACAATATGACACATACTGAATAATGTTATTTGAATAGTAGTACTGGTTATTTGACCAAGGCCAGGAATGTGTTTTTAGTCTACTTCGGCTCTGCTTTTATCAATATTTTGGCATTTTAAATACTTCTTGCACTTTACATGATCCTCAAGTACCACAGAAATTTTTAGCCTATATTCTTAACATATAAAAACATACAACAAATTTGATGTAGTCTGGACTTCTTGTGTGGCTACATGACTAGTTGAAAATTAAGTCTTTTTATAGATAAATATTGTGAAATTTTTATTTTAAAATTTTGGGCATTTTTTGAGTAGAAAATGTCTACTCAGCCATGAAGAGGTGTTATCTGAACGTTATCTTTTTAACTAAAACAATACATAGAATTTATGTAGAGATAATGTAATTTGGTAGCTCCTTGGAGGAGTGACATTTAGTGATTTTTTTTCAGTTTGTGAATCATTCATGAAGGACTTCAGACTCAGAGAATATATGCTATAAATTACTTGAGAATCCAAATAGAAACTGCTGATATTGTCTAACTATCATCTGAATTTTATTAGATGCCTCTAGGTGAATGTCTGTGTGTTGGGAAGAAAAATGTGTTGACAATTTTAACTGCTGAATCTTCCTGAAATCATTAAACCATTCCTTCCTTGCTAAACTGCAGTGAAGTGAGAAAGGTGGTAGATTATACCAACAGGTATTTTGGTGATGGGATTTGTGAAAGGGATCACAGCTGCAGTGAAATCTGCATAAGACATAGTCACCCCCTGACTATATCACAGAGACTGATTAACAAAATAACTTGCAGTGTTAATCACATTGGAATGCTGGCTCTTCTCTGTATACTGTGTGCTTAAAGAAAATCATTAAAATATAATGTATGTTTCAATTATAGGGGGATGCTGGTGAGAATGGGCTGAAGGGTGACACAGGAGAAAAGGTAACAGCACTTTTTAGCAGAGAAGAAAACGTGTGCCTTAGGCATGCTTGTAGTATAACCAACTAATGAAAATAACAGTTTGTTCAAAAGAAAAATGCATTTTGAGCTGGGTTTTTTTTAAAGGTGAGTGATTTTTTTGAGTTCATTTTTATGAGCAGCAGAAAAATTTTCACTGTTCTGTCCAACTAAGCATAAGATTTCATACTTTATACAGCAGTAGCTCTACTATAGAATATATCAGTATGATTGTAGCTAGCACTCTTCTGTGTTGAAATTTGAATCATACAGAAGCTTTGGTCATAACCTGCAAGTTAGAAATGCCCCTTTGAAATATAACCGTGTTTTCTGGTATACCCCTTAACTTTTCCCCTTGAGGCCAAACCAATATGGGACAAAAATTTTGGTATTGTGATAGCTTCCCTCCAAAATTGGGAGCTAGAAAATCAAGAGTTGACAATAAACACACTCTAAATCTTTATTCCAAGTGACATCAGCAATAACATCACTTTATGCTTTCTTAGTTTATTGTTGCAAGGTACCAAGATGTTGTAGAAATCACCAAAAAATAGATTTTGTCAACATTTGTATTTTCCTGATTTTTTTTTATGTGAGACTCATCCTCAGAAAATTGAACTGGAGTTTTCAGTATGGTTTCCTTACACAAGCCAGTATTTAGCAGGCAGGGTAAAGGCTGTGTTACACATGAGAAAGGGTCAGACATACTGGTCTCTTCTGGCCATCATTTTTGAACTAGTATGCTTCTAAAAAACATTTTTTTTTTAGTAACTATGCCTGGGTAGAAGCAGAGTACTTTCTCTTGTACCCTTGCATGTGCAATGCTTAACCAACTTACAACCTTTCAGTGCAAGGAGAAATTTATGATGGATTTATCAAGCTGGTAAGGAATGCATGCAAATCCCTCTGGAGCTGTCATTTGGGTACAGTAAATCTATACTTGAAGAGCATAAGGATTTTAAGGCATAATCTAAAATCAGCAATTAAAAATAGACATTAGATTTAAGAATAGTCAAGTTACTTAGTTCTTAGAGTTAATTTAAATAATACTTTATTTGAAGTCATGCTTATTAACATAGATGAAAGTCTTAATCTTATTTACTTACATGATGTATGCTGGTAAAATAATCTTGATCCACTCTTACATGATTTAAGAACATTATCTGCTACAAGTATGAATTGAGATTGTTGTTCAGATAGATAGCTCTACAACAAGTAAAGGGTAAGTTTATAATCTTGCTGGGATGCCTAGTGCAGCTTCACCTCTTGCTTTTCTACTTCATTAGCCTTGAGGGTAAGCTTGCATCCACCAGAATGCCCAAATTGCCCTGTGATGTGCACATCCACCTGTTTGGGATATTTTTTGAGGAAAGAAAAAAGTTCTCTCCTTTCAGTGGGACATCCTTTCTTCCCAAGTATAGAGTTTTAAATACTGCTGTGTGAATTTTCAAAAGTTAGGCAGTCGAATTGGGATCAACTTGTGGAAAGTATAGGTCGTAAGGAGACTTCTACAACTTCCTGTTGTATCTGAAGAAATTTTGAGAAACCTCCTGAGCTTCATGATGCAGAAGTCTCCCATCTTTTCTAGGCTTCGTATGATTTTCAGAGGTGGAGTGGTGACATGGGAAAATATTCTATTTGTTTGGAGTGCACTGCTTTAACTGTAATGGGTTAGAATCCTCTGCGTTCATTTTCACCAGATCTTCCAGAACTGTGACTTCATTGACTTCAAATACTTTTCTTCTTTTTCCCTGCCAAGACAATCTGCCACCCAGAAAAAAATGATACAGCTCTTAGAGGAGAGCTGCAGCTTAAAGTTTCTGATAGGTTGCTTTGCAAACAGCACTTTCTAGAGAGCTTATGAGGTGGGTGTTGACAGATAATTTAGGAGTAAGCATTAAACTTGGTGTCATTACATTACACTTGAGCTACTTAACAGTGTTTGTATTCTTCCCTGTTCGTCAGCAGAGGGGGAAGTTTTTTCTTAAGAGATTTAAGACATAGTCTATAAAACCTAAAAACATTTCTTTTAAAGCTTGAATTGAATTTCTGTGAGATAAAGAATAAATTTTTATAATAACTTGATATGGTGAGAGAGTGATATGCCACGTGTCAACAGATTCAGACTTCATTTCAGAGCAGGTTCCTGTTGGTGCAAAAAAAATGTAGCTTTGTTTTCTGAACTGCTATACCTAGTGACACTCAAAAATAAGGACTTGGGTCCTTAATTCTTGGCCTGAGACTTCACAATTAAAATGTCTTTGTTGAACTGTCCTACTTTGAGGACAGTGTCAATGCCAAGCTTGAGTTCTTGCGTCTGTTCTTCCACTGTAGCCTTGGTCCCTAAAATTTACCAAGGATTTTCCTTCTTTGTACGTGTTCCTCTGCTAAAGTTTCTTCATTTGCAAACTATCTTGACTCAGCAGTGATTTGTGAACATACTGCAGCATAATTTTTTCTTTGATCTAATTTTTATTCTTGCATGAAGGTGGATTATAAATATTTTATATCTTATCTTCTCCATATCCATCATTTCCCCTTAAAATGTTTAACCGTTTAATGTGTCTTACTAGTTGCCCTTTATAGCTGTGAAAAGTTCCTGAGGCTTTCTGTTGTACGTGCTTGTAAAGGATATTAGCAGTATCACTCATGCATGTCCATCAAAACAAGGCAACTCAGGTTTCCACACGTGTACCAGTCTCATAATACTGATTGTTGTGTTTTCTTCACTCAAGAGCAGACTGCAGTAACTATGCATTCCTATTCTTCAGAGGCCAGTGAGCATGTTAACTGGTACAATTTATTGTTATAAGATCATACTAAGAAAATGCCATGCCCAAACCAGCTGTAAAGCGATGGCATTCACAGAAACATCAGGAATGGGTGTCCTTGTTTGTATTTTGCACAAAGAAAATTAAGCATTTATACTCTGCTTATACATCTTTGCAGTGTATTACAGTACTGGCCTCTATTCTACCTATGTAAATCATTGGCAGGCTGCTCAGGAACTTGAAGTTGCTGCTCTGTAGCAACTTGCTGCTTCCTGTGAACAATGTACATTTATTTTGAATAACAAATAATTTAATTTTTTTTCAAGTAGAAGCACGCTAGTCATCTTCAGTGGTATATAGCCTAACTAGTAAACTTGTCCGTAGTTTTTTTTTTTCTTTTTTTCTTTGGTGTATTGTTTAAGAAAAAAAATCAACTGATCCTCTGACCTGTGCACATCAATGTCTGTGAAATCCAGTCAACCCAGCAAAATGTAGGCAAATCTTTTTGAATGCTAGATTCCCTCTCAGAACAGAGACCTTTCTTGAATATGTAAATTACCATAGCTGTCTCATCCTGTAAAGTATAGCCCTTCATGCATTATTCTATCCATTTAAATACACTGGACTGTTGAGGAAATAAAGCTATGACCTGTCCTGAGGGACATAAGCTCATAGGTCACTGGGGTTTTTTTTATAATGTGTATCTTCATTAGCACAAAAAAAAGTTGTCAGTCGAGTCTTGACATTTGCCATCAATAAAATTAGGTCAAATGGTCCCTCTTATTCTTTGTAAATAACAGTGAATTATTTTTAATGTAGATCAGCAATTTAGAGATGTCAATGTCCCATGTGTGAAGTACATTCATACAACATCTGCAATTATTAGATCTACATTATTAGTTGTGAAATTTGAGGTTAACCATAATAGATCTTTGGGTGAGTGAAGCTAAATCTCTCTCTATATGGTCTTGAAAAAAATACTATTCCTTTTTGGAATCACACTGATGTAATTAATTAGTTAAAAACTTATGTAGTAGCACAGAAAACAGGCAGTCTTGCTATGCAGTTATTTTGCTATACAATGTTGCTATACTCTTACATGATTTATGTGTTTTCTGGAAAATTGTTTATGTAGTAAGAGTGATTATTTCTTGTGAATTTTGTATCAGGGTGACCCTGGCTCTTCTGCAGCTGGAATTAAGGTAATGGAATTCTAAAGAAGTTGTGCAGGGAGAAGAGGGGTGGTCAGTCCATGTTACTGTGCAGTGTCACAGACATTTTGGGTATCTTTAATGCTGCAGTTTTCCACAGCTCCATCTTTACTTCGTTTTCTCAGGTCTCATATCTTTCATCTGTTTCCTTTTTAGGGTGAACCCGGTGAATCTGGACGGCCTGGGCAAAAGGTACAACTTGGAAATGTTCAGTTTTCCTTTTCTGCTGGATTTGTGGTAAATGATGTTCCACCCACGTTACCAGTGGCACTTACCTGTACTGGGATGAGTCCAAGGCAGTACAGTTTAGCAGCCCAAGGCTGTACCCATTCAGTCTATATTTATTTTGTATTTTAAAAAGGCATAGGAATGATGATATTAATTAACATGAAAAGCAATTTTGACTAACCCACCTTCCCTTCTAGCCACAGCTCACTTCTTGCATCGAAAGCTTACCCCATTGCAGCTGGTGAGACTAACAAAGAATGACTCTGCTCCTTGGGTGATCACAAGCTAACCCTGCATGTCTGACTATTAATCTTCAAGCTGTGGTACACTGTTAGGTCTCATCAGGAAGAAAATAAATATTGGTTAGAATCCCTTTCACATACCCCTGTGAGGGGAATCAAACCATCAGTGGCACACAGTGTATTTGGAAGGACACAGACCAGGTACTGCTGCTCTGTTCTTCCTTTCAGCATGAGAAATTCCCCTGGGTACTGTGAGGGTGAGGCTGCTTCTGCAAGGAAATGTCCTGCAGGAGTTACAGTAACTGTATTGCACAAGGCCCTGTGAAGCTGGGGAATATGCTCTTTGAACCCATAGGATGTCAAACACAGCAAATGCTATGCCTTCAGCTCCATTTCATGAGAGTAGGGGGCAGGTCCTGCAGGGAGAGCAAAGAGATAATGAAAGAACTGGATTTGTGCATTGCAATATTTGGTTTCCCTCTGGAGCCATTGGCACTGTTCTTGCCACTTTCAGCATTGAAAATTTTCCACTGCACACTGCTGCCAGAGTCGAACAGAGTCCTTCTGCCAGTTGACATATTCCAGACAGTCAAGAGCTAAAATTCTCTATAGTGGATGGCTAGACAACCATTTTCTAATACTCACGGTGTTTTGGTGACTAAGCAAAACCCCAAACCACATATAAATATGAAATAAATAAGAAATGAACTCTTTTTATTTAAGGAATTACAATTCTCATCGGAGACTAAATAAGGCTATTATGGTTGCTAATGCAGTTCCTTAGTAAAGTACAGTTTTAATTAGGAAAGGTAATCAAAGTAGTTTAAAGCTATCTAATCCACAGAATCATTCAGTGTGTGCATTCTGCAGCCTATGCTTTGCTTGGGTAATAAACTAGAAAATGCATTTAAGCGCCTGTGGAGATTCAGACTCTCATTAAGTGGCTGCCGTGGAGGCAAAACTAGCAGTGATTTATCAGCAGGCTACTGCTTCTCAGTCCCAGGCACTCAGATTTGATCTATTTCAAGCAACATGGATGAGTGAGAGGTATGCAGTTTAGACTTTATATTCTCACCTTCTTTTTCACACCAAAGGGGGGCTTAGTGTCTTCCTTCCATTCACCTCATGATTTCCCAGTGTGTCACACTCATGTCCCAGCCCCAGCCATCAGCTGACATGCCCAGTCAGTGTGCCTCCTCCAGGTGCCCTCTGCCCTGCTGAGCAGGGACTTTTTCACACCACCAGAGGTTGTGGGAGGCTCTTTTTCCACCTGGAGGCACATCTCTGCCATCTACATCATCTCAGTGCTTTTTCCCTTCTCTGTGTCCCATTCATATCTCCTTCCTGTGTCTTCTTTTTTTCTTGTATTTTCCTTTTTCATCTTCTAGTTGTCCCTTATCCATCTTCTAAGGACAAATACATGTTGAGCTGCCCACCCAAGTATTAGTAGCATGAAATGAAATGTGACAATATTTCAGCAGTCTGGCAAGGCTGTTGGGGATCACTTTGTGTGCTGAGGTGACATGATGACCTGCTCTGCCATTATGTAATGGAGTTAGTATGCAGCCTTGGTTTCTTTAAAAGTCATTCTTCTCATAAATCACACTCAGAATTTTTATATTAGGAAAGGTCCAAAAAAGAAAATACTATGCATTCATCTACAATGCTAGTTGTGATTAAGAAATAATGATTGATTTCATTGTGTTTCATACTGATGTATCTTTTAGGGGTATTTTGATTCTTTTAGGTCTCTGTGACTCTGAGCTGGCTTTGGTGGATCCTTTTTGCTTTTAACATGCGAGTGTATGGGGGTTAGCCCTGTCCCAAGAATAAAGAGTAACCTACTGCAGCAACACTAATATAATATCCATTATAAATATTCCAGTTCTGTACTATAAAGTGAAACTTAGTGCTTCCACAATTAGATGGAAAAATTGATGGTTGTCGTGCCGTATGTGTGGCTGTTCATGCGAAAAATGGGAAGACAGAGTAGGGGTTTAGAGTTAAAATTTTGTTAGTGCAGTGAAGTATTATTCTTTTGCAAGAGTAATAACCTATTTTCTGCTTTAGGAAGTGATAATCAACCTACCAAAAAGTGTCTATTGAAATGGCATCCTAGCCACTATTCTTTCATCTGATTTTGTAGTTAATATTTTGAGACTGGAGTCTTTCCTGTGCTTTTAGGCAATTTGAACAAAGTTAGAACTTTGTAGGAACTAAAATACACAAAGAAGCTGTTATCAGATCCTTTTGTACCTCTTAAAAATCATACCATTTGGTAAAGTGATTTGCAGCCCCTCTATTGTGTTTTTCATTTTGTGGCAGAATGTAATATTTTTATGAGTGTTTCAAGTCTATTTAATATCTCTGCCTCAAAGAAGTGTCCCTGGGCAGTGCAGTTTGATGGACACCTATATTATATGTGTGTTTATGTTTGTATGTGTATACATGTGTGTACATGAGTGTATGGATGTATGTAAGCCTGTGTGTACACAGGCACAAAAAATATTTTAATAGCACAACCTGTAGGTATCAGCCCAAACCACAGAGTTAAGTCTGGATTTCTGTAAAGCTCATGAGTGTAAAAAAATCTGGAATATAGCTCAATTCATTATAAAGGTAGTAGTTGGCTTCAGAGCTCAAACCTGAGCTTCTAGAAAGTTCAGGGAATATTCAGATCCAGAGTGCTGGTTAGAATCCACCTCTGTATTAAAATAAAATCCCCAGTCTTTAAAATAATGTTTTATTCATGTGTTATTGCTCTTATTTTTTTTCTGTTCATCATCTTTATTTCCCTAGACAACATCTTTCCATTTAGCTTATATCTCAAAATGACCATTCGTGAGAATGTTGCCATTCTTGTCTTAGAATAATTCCAAAATTAATACATTCAGTTTTCAATACTTGTTATAAAATTACCTTTCAAATAGAGTTCTATGGGTCTTTCCACTGCAATTTTAAATAAGCAAGGTTTTTCTGGGTAAAGCAGTAAAAGGTTACATTCCCACTATCCTTCATGACACTGTGTATATTCACAGATGAAGAACAAGCTCTGAAATGATGCTGTGGATAGCTCTATAAAACTGATGGCCCAGTTATAATTAGGCAGTCTTGCTTGAATTGTGCAATTTAAACCCAGCTCTTCTGAATTGCTTTGTAGCTAAATCAGACAGTCACACAGCACAGTATCTAGCTGAGAAAATGGAACAGAATTAAACATCTGTCATAAGTGTGGAACTTCAGTGGCAGTGTGTAAAATGAACCAGTGCTGCTTGTTTTCTTCTCTTTTGCTGAAGGCTGATGTAAATTCGTATTTGGCTTTTCTTACGTGAATTTTCTGCTTGTATGTCATCTTCACATTGAAGGTTCCCAGGAGATCTAAGTTCTTAACATGACCCTTACTAATTGTACATTTAAGTCATTCATTTTGAAGAAAACAATCCTGCTGGAGCTGACTAGCAATCATTCATGCTCTTCTACCTTGCTGCACAATTTACAGGGCTGTTCAGTGGATAGTGACCATAACTGGATAATGTCTGTAATATTATGTAATTTTCCTGTGTAGGGTGAACCAGGCCTTCCTGGGCTTCCTGGACTCCCTGGAATAAAGGTAAATAAACTGTAGTGCCTGTTGTACTGGGTGGGAATGCCACAAAGAGTGGGGGATATGCAAGAATGAGGCTCAAATTGAATTAATGTACTTACATCTTTTTCTGTGTCTCTGGTATTATACTGGGGGTTTTTACAGAAAATTCTCACATGGAAAATTGATTAAGTGTCTATGAATAGGCAAACAGGGTATCTTACATTAAAATGTGAGACAGAACATTTTAGTTATTTCTTTCAAAAATCTAAAATAGTAGAAGCTTTTATATTTTCTTCTTTAATGGAAAAGTCTTGTCATCAAAGTTTTACTTGGTTTCCACTTCAATCTGTGCTTTCCAGTAGCAATATTCTACTGAATTAACCAAGTCTCTAGCCAGAGAACTACATTAATTATACACAGGCAGTGGAGACCTGGCTCTGGTGACAAAAATACTCTGTGCTCCATTACACTTGTCCACTGACAAGTCAAAATGTTTTAATAATATCCTGCTCAGTATTAGCTACAGTCCCTGACACAATACCTGGTTTAGTACCTGGCTTCCAGTTTGTCTGGAATCTTTAGGTGAGTTGGTTTAGTTCTAGTGTCGGTGGTTGCATTGGGAGCTGCAGACATTTGCATAGCTTGAGATGAACTCTGTAATTCTGCACAGAGTGAGCAGATTCACATATCCTGAGTGAGCACAGATCAGATCAGAATGGCCACTTTGCCTTTGCGTCAGAGACTGTCCTTTCAGAAAACAAAATCTATTTGAAAATTTTCTTTACATTCCAACATGGATCTGTGTATGTCTCAAGGAGAAAGTTTATAGCATTTCCCCCATAACAAGGAGGATAAGTCAGAGACCAAACTCTTGTCCACTGTGGTAGGATTCAGGATTTATCTCATGGAATGTAACATTTGCAGTGATTTTCTCGAGGGACCTGTGAATTGCCACAGTATTGAAAAATAATGTCCCTTCTGTGTTACTAGTGAATGATGGGAAAAAATTGAATGTGCATATTAAATTCTGTGTGTTGTAACAGCTTAAAATATAGTTCCCGTGGAGGTTGTTCTTTTTCTGCAAGAATAAACACTATACTGAGTAGTGAATATCATGCAGGAGAAGAGTCTTGTGTGATTAAACTATTTTTATAAGGGCCTTTGGCAGCAATCCCTATTCTGTTTGCTTTAGCAGTGAGCAGAGAGGTAGCTCAGTTGGAGGTCAGTGGGGCACTTGCCTGAGGCACTCATCCCAGGGACACTTGCCAAAAGCAACTGGAGCTGTGGCTGATCTTTGGGGTTTCCATGTTCATGCAGACCACATGTCCATGCATATAACCAGTAAATAAAAAAGTCTACGTCTGAGAGCCTGCTCTGGGAAAATTATTTGTTGGCAATAAGAACAGCTCAGAAGGGCAGCTTCCAGAATCACCTGAAAGACAAAATATGAAGTGAAAAATGGATGAAGTGTGGGAGTTTTGCCCAATGAAAATTTATTTCCAAATTCAGTGAGTACAGTGGAAAAACAGCACAGTTTCCTGCAGAGCAAAATGGAATAATTTGGTCAAATATTAATCATTTAGGAAAATACTTTCTCTTGCTTAAAATCCAGTTCAGAGGGAGACTGGTGGTGTTCCAGTGAAGAAGTTTCATCTAGTGCAATTCTGCATTGAGGTGGCTACCTGCAACCTGGCTGGTGACAAGGAAGCAGAATGTGCATGGCACAGAGCAAAGCATATTTGGTCCCATCAGACTTGCAGGATGGTTGCTGTTCATTTCCAGGCATTTGTAAGCTCTGTTTTATTAAGCAGTCTGTAGTAAAAAACCCTAGATTCTTCTGAGTCACTGAGGCTGTGGCATGAGAAGTGGCAGCAGAAACCAGAGAATAGCTGGAGTTAGGAATATGGACACTCATCAGCAAAGTAGCAGTTTTCCCCCCTTCTCTCACCCTCCCTTTTAGCAAAGATTTATGTACCACCATGGTAAGATCATTACATCGATTTCCAAAAACAACATCAGTGTTATCTCATGAAGAAGCAAATTTCCAGTGTTCTGGTGTTGATCAAAAGCTACTTTGAAACAGCAGTGGCAGGATGAGAAACTTGAGCGTGGAGGAAACTCAAATTGTCTGGACTTGGAATCAGTTGGTGCTGTCATCTTGTACAAAACCAAGAAGAATCTTGGAGCAGTGATTTCTTTTTCCTTTTTTGCTTTTTTTTTGTTTGTTTTGGTTTTTGGGAGTATTTTTTGGTTTGTTTTTTTTTTTTTTTTACAGAATGATCTTTGTTTGTTACAATTTTTTTCTGGGATTTTGGGTTCTTTTCCCATTTGGACTTTATAAAACTCTCCAAGATAATGTCTTTGCTATTCTATCTTAATAGTGATATGCAGTAGTGGTATAACATCAAAGACATAGCAGAAACCTCTCACAATGTCATTGCAACATCTAAGAACTTGTTACAAAATGAAAGTTTCCATAAGGAAAATTTTTCCTAACAGATTCTACCATTCTCATGCATTTGCATGCCAGCCCAGTAGCTGTTGGCAGAGATTTTTCAGGCTTTTTCCAAACTTTGCAAGAGATAAGGAAAAGATTAAGATACTGTTTGATTCTACACACTGAAGATTCCTGGATGTAGTTCTTAAATGTTAAATATTAAAGTCCCCTTTTCCTTTAATCTGTTAGTTGAACTTAAATTGCTTCCTTATGAATATTTCTCTACAGTGGCAGCCTGCATTATGGAATGTGTTAGGTAACTGTGCACATGCACAGCACTCTTAACAAAAGCTAAACCAACCTGTGTGAACACAAATGCTGTGCCAGGCAGTGGACCATATCTCTCCAGCTACAGCTCATCTTTCTTCCCATGTTTGAACAAACTTCCCAAGACATTCAGTCCTCTGTGCTTCAACATACATAAAGGATTCATCAATACTAATCACTGAGAAACTTTCAGCTTCTTACAATGCCATTTCAATTAATTAATCAGTGTTCCTGGGAAGCTGTAAGGACTTGGCTGAATGTGATGCTGCAGTCTGAATGAGTGGCAACATTGGACAGTCATGCAAGTATCATACCTGAATTCAGGGTATGCAGCAGGGTCTTTTACTACTTACTTTTCTAGACCCATTCACCGTGCACATGCGGATGTTTTGGGAGTTCTTCCTGTTCCTTTTCATTCTCTCCTCCTTTGTCAGTTGGTTTGTGTTTGCCACGGAGGAAGCACAAGTGCAGTCAGTTATTTCCAAGACAGAGGAGAAGCTGTCTGTGACATACTGGAGAAACGTTTCTCAAGCACCTGTTGCTGTTTAGGAATGGCTGGAAATTTAATGAGGCCTGAATGTGTTCCACCTAAACTCAGAATATTAACTCATCGCTCTACTATCTCCCAACTGATGCCAAGCAGACACAGAAGCCTGTCTGTGAAACACAAACTTCATATATCTGTTTTACCTCTTAAGTTTTGCAGGAAGATACCTACAAAGCAGCACTTGCTTACTGTAATGGAAATCATGCGTGCCCTCACTCACTGTAATGTCAGACATCTCTCAAGTCTGTTGAGTTGCATTTTCTGGAATTTGGCCTTTCCAGTCCTCAGTTTCTTCACTGCAGTGAGAAGCCTTCACAAAACACAAGGCTCTTCTGAGTAACAGCACTTTTTGCAGGATCTAGATTTTCTATGGTATTTCTGGCATTTGTCCCACAGTTTTTAAAACAAATACTGAACTGAAGCTTACGAGCACATATAAATTTTTATTTTATCGTCTTCAAGAAAACTGAACCGTGGAGTAGTTTGACATGAGAAGAGAAAGACTGCTTAGCCCTTCTGCTTTTGGGAAGTATGGAAAGTTTTCTGTGTTTTAAAATTCATTGGAAGTGGCTGATTCAATAGACTTGCTAGTATGCAATGTCTTGCATCTTTCTATACAATTACTTTGAACTGACTTCCCTGAGCAAGATTTCAGAAAAACCTGGATAAGGACATGGGAATTTGAATCAATTTTATATCCTTTTATTTTTCTTTTTATGAAAGCAAAAGCAATTCTAATTTTCTCTGTACCTTAATTTCCTTTTTTTCCTGTATGTACTCAGAGATCTTACCATCTAAAGATTAAAAGACTCTGCTCTGCAGGACATATCTTTTTAAAGTCTTGAAGACTTGATGCAACTTTTCACACTTTCAGTTAGTTCTGTTAGAAAAAAGAAATTCTGGAGGAAATAAGAGAGAATTTTCCAGTTGAATGCATAGAAGTTAGTCTCCTATTTAAACTTGTAGAAAAGAGAGCAACTGTGGTTGAAGCTTATGTGTTTAAGTGCTGCTTTTACCATCTGGCAGCAAAACAAAAGGAAATCTGAGGTGAATGGTAGTTCTGAGCATTTTGGTTTGGAGTCAATGCCATTTACCGCCTCTGGGAAAGTTTGGTAAATTTCCCTCTTCTCCCAGGAGTTCTTAGGAAGGCTGTTCACATTTTCCTAACACATTTTTCCTTTTCTGTATTTCCATTCTTCCTGTTTTCATTCCTTGATGGTGTTAACAGGAAACCTGCAGGGTCTCTGTCTCTCTCTCTCCCCCCACCTCTCTGCAGGTTCTGGGTGTAAATGGGAACTGATCTAAAAAAATAGGACTTAGTACCCACCTTTGGTGGGCTGGGTTTCAGAAATGTCTCTGTGCATTGGTAGGTAAAATACATTACATGACGGTGCATCATGTTTTGTGTATTGGCTTTCCATAATGGAAGTAGATGTATGGACATATATATCTGTATATTACATATTTAGCCA
Source organism: Thryothorus ludovicianus (assembly GCA_013397245.1). Lineage (NCBI taxonomy): Eukaryota > Metazoa > Chordata > Aves > Passeriformes > Certhiidae > Thryothorus > Thryothorus ludovicianus. Next base: position 1,015,389 of record VZTB01008017.1, on the reverse strand, counting down.
TGTTCATTGATTCCTGCTTTCCATATGTTATGGCAGTAATCAGTTGCATAGGGTGGACATGTAATTTCCCAGAACTGATTTTGAGAATCAAGGCCAAAAAATGAAATCATCATTAACATTGGGTTGTATGCATGTGTCAGGTGTGCTTACTTGGGTGTTATTCAAGATAAATTCTTCAGGTTCTTATTAAGTTCTCAGAAGCTGTATCCTCCAAGTCTCTTATTTTCTGTCCTGAAAAAAGCTAAAACATAAGGAACTGAAACACAGAATGTTGTTTCTTCTAAAGCTATTAATAGTTGGAAGACTGAGCTTATAAGAACTACTTCATAGCATATGTTCTATAGCATAGCTTAATTTTTCGTTGTACAAAAAAAAAGTGCAAATCAAAAATTTTGAAAACAGTTGAATAATGTCAGAATCCAACACCCTACTGTATTCAGAAATCAAGCATTTTGTCATCCACAAAGACTTGATATCAGTAATCTGAAATTATTTCTCAAATACAGATTTTTATAAGGTCAAAAATGAGGGCATGCAATAAAGCCCCTTACTTTTCAGAGGAGCAACAAAATTCCTTAGATTTGTCAGGGAAGTCTGTTTTAACAGAAGCAATTTGGGGCCCAACTATTCGTGATTTAGCAGTTTGGTCATAGTAAAGAATTAAAAATTAGGCACTCGTTACAAAAAGTGTTTTTATTCTGTCCTCAAAAATAGTTACCATGCTGACTTGAATTATAATTAGCCTTAAAGTAAGAAGTCCCTTATATGATTAATGAATGCAGAATTAATCAGAATCATTACTGGCTCTGATAGCACTCTCCCAAAGCAACATATTTTCTAAGCAGACAGAACTGAAAAGCAAGAAGAAAATTAGGCTCACTAAAAAGCAATATATGTCATACAAAGTGAGGCTTGTTGTGAAACCTCAGGGTTTCAGCCAGGTTGTTTAGCCAGGTTTTACTTCCCTAACTCCAAATGAATCATAAAGTCTGAATATGCATTTGGAAATTCTAAACCACAATTGTTTTTCTAAGTTTAGAGAATGATTAGGGAGTAAAGATATTGTTTCAAATGCGATGAGTGAGCCAGACAACCTGTTTTAACTGGACATTTCTGGAGCCAATTCTAAAGTGATATGAAAAGCCTTAAGAAAGAACTTATTAAATGGGGTTAGGGTTATTTTTTTTATCAGATTTCCTTGTACCTTGTTCATTTCCTTCTTAGGAGCTGAATACTGTAGGCATCCTGAGAGGAAAATTCCCATGGACGTCAGGCTGTATATAAGTCCCTCTAATGCCCTTCACAGTGACAAAGTATAGTCTCTGGCTTGTATAGTCTAAGGCCAGCTGAGTTTCTGAGAAATTGCTTCACTGGAACTAAGTTCTGCAGACAGGGGGAGGGCATGAGCAAACACAGCTCCATGGACCACTATGGTTTGCTCTGTTACAGTATCCTGAGAATTTGGCCCTCACTCCTCTCCAGAGTGGAGGAGTTACAGTGTTTTGATTAGATAGCAACCTCAAAAAAAGTCTTTTAGGACAACAGATGGTAACTTATGGAAAATCATCACAGGTACCCATGAACCAAATCCAATTTATTACAGCTTCATAGCTTTCATAGCTGTTCTTCAGATTGTCTTGCATTTTTTGATAGCTCTTCTATATATTCCCACCTTTGCAGGGTTCTTTTAGTAGAGTTAGGCAAGGGAAGGGCATCATACTCTTTCTATTTTAAATATTCTCATAAGTGAGCCAGGGTAACACTGGAGGCAATCTCTGGTCTCTTGATGTGATTAAAATGAGGATCCTTCCACGTCAGAAAGGAACTTTGCAGTCTCTCAAAGTCTGTAAAGTCTGTGACTTTTTAAGGATTTTGCATGCTGGCCCACGCTAGACAGGAATTTTTGGAGCTCCACTGGACCTGCAGACAGAAGTTGAGAATGTCCAAGCCTGTTCAAAGCTGTGTGTTCAAGCATGGTTGTGGTGTTACTCCAGCCCACACCTCTGGGTTTTCTGTTAATGGAAAAGGTGGGGTGCATCCCCCTTTCCTGACTCCTCCACAGAAACTCTGGATGCTTTGACATGGTACGCCAACACTGAGGTGTGCACACAGGAATCTTGACCTTGGTACGTTTGCAAAAGAATGCAGGGGAAAGGTGTTTGTAGTGTTTGTGTGTGTCCTGTCCTGTCAGCCCAGGCACAGAACTGCCGTGGTCTTGGCAATGGGGCCAGTATTAAACAAAATATTTCAGGACCAGTGAGCAATGTAATGAAGGTCAGAGTTGGACATTTAAAATTCTCTGGCTAATTCTAGTGCATAGCACTAGATAAGAATGAAGCTTGAAATTACATTCTCCTTTCAAATTCATGGTCTAAGTGTTGTTTAGTCACATTTCTTTAGCACAGAGAATTAAAATCTGTTAAAATCTGATGTAGCTAGAATATAGTAAGGTAACCATGACACTTACAAGTAGGATGGTAATTTCAGAAATGGAAGAGAATTTATTTCATTGTTCAGTAAAGCTGTGCTTTGTGTATCTTTCTGCAGTGCAGGTTTCTTTTTTAGGAATTCATTGATCTGGATGTGAAAATGTGTGGTGTAGTCATTAGGAGAATGATTAAAGGAGGAAGAACCTTCTGTGGGAAAACAGTGTACCCAACAACTGCTGTTCTCTGCTGATTGCTTGCATCAGCATAAAGCTTTGCTTTGCAGGCACTGGCAGAAGACTGGGTGTGTCTGTGACAACAAAGTTTCAAATAATGATGGTGATGTGCATCCCAGCTGTGCAATGCAGTCTTAATTCTGACCAAATATGGTATTAGAACTACATTATTAATAAACACTTGCCAGATTAGTGATGTTTAAAACAGAAAACAGCAGTGAAAATGTTATTTCAACTGCTGCACCTTTTTTTAAGCAAAAGTCCAAGTTTTAGGCAATTATGGGTTCTGTAAAACTTAAAGATGACATTGAGAATGAACTAAAGTGCTTTTTAGAGTTAACCTCTAATATCAAAGCTAGCCTCTGCTTCAGCCCATGAAAGCTTTGATCATCATGAAAACCAGTTCTAATTATGTCTAGCTAATAACCCTCACAAAAATCTGACTATCCATGGAAGTAAATTAGAAGGTGACGTTTTAATGTTAAATTTTGATTGTGCTCATGTTACACCATGTTTATGGCATTTTAGGGCCCTTTTCTGCTTTAGACTGTTACAAGAGATGAAAATGAACATTAACAATGTTTGTGAATGGTAGTATATAATTTGTTAACTGACTCTCTAGTATTTCCACAGTCAACAATACTTGAGAATTAAAATGAGCATGCATGGAAGTAGTGTCTTAAAATGCTAACACGTAAAAGCACAAAAAATTATTCTTAATATCATAGCACATCACTTATGTAGACTGGAAGAAATTCACAAGCTTGGGGGGGAGGGTTTGATATTTTTTTTAAACCAAGTTGTCTGTATTGTGATTAATACAAGTTACTCCAAGTCTAACAGGGGATGAAGTTTGAATGCTGAAATTTGCCTTGTTGATATCTTGTGCAATGTGGTGGTTTCTAAGAAGTGATTTCATAACTGTACTAAAGGGTTAAACTAAGATGTGTGACAGAGTCATCATTTGTTGATGGCTTTCTATAGAGCTGCCAAACAGTATTTCAGATTACAGTATTACAGATTTTGTGTTCCTTGTCCCAGCTTTAGCAGGCAAAGAGGATTGCTGTACATTCTAAGTGGATAAAACTTTGATTTTGTTGTAAGAAGTTGTAGTGAGATGTTTGGAAGAGTATTATAAGTCTTGGTGACTCTGATCCCAAGCGTTCCTCTCAGCATTTCACGGTAGTTAAAACAAATTCTGAGTTCATTTAAGGAAGAGACTTAAGAGCAGGAGGTGATTCAGTGAACACCAGAGCTGCAATGCTATCAAACCACAGTGCCCTCCCAAGCAAGCCTTTACTCTTGCTTTCCTACAGCTAAATCAAACATGTCATATATTTATGAAAAAAGCTAAAGCCCTTAGTTCTTGATTTTCTAACTGCCTTCCTGTACAGCTCTAGAATCTTGTTTGTGTCTTGGACTAATCATAAAGGTCTTTCCCTTGCATTTGCATAACAGGGACACGAGCATGCTTTACTGAGAGGAAACTGTTTTCTTTGTGTTACACAACATTGGCAATGCCAATTTTGATAGATTCTTTTTCGTTTGTTTGTTTGTTTGTTTGTTTTGCTAACTGAGTGACATTAAAGATAGCATAAAGCATGAAGCCAGCAATATTATGGCAGGATCCAGAAGTATACCCAGTGAACATTTTACTTAATGCCTTATGCTGTGGTTACACTCAAGAGATTTGAAATATTAGAGAAGACATGGCTTAGTTTCAAATCATTCAAACACGTTGTCTTTTTACTTAGAAGCTTAGTTCAGATGGCAAATCAGATCTGTTTTTTAATCTCCTTATCCTCTCTAGCACTGGATAAAGAGAGAATTGCATGTTTTCTTAATGTAGCCAGGTTTTAACTACTGCTGTTTATTTCATGTGTGATAAGGATACACTGTTGGATCGTGTTCAGCTTGGCATCCACCATGACTGCTGCATCTTTCTCACCAGAGTTGCTGCACACCCAGTCAGTTCCTGGTCTCTGCTGACACACCACTTCTTCCACTGCACATTTCAAAACATTTTAAAGCTCTGTGCCTGTTCTTATTCTACTTATACTAATTAAGCCACCAGCTTATTCCATTACCAATTCCACTAGCTTTTCCAAAGCATCTTTCTTTTTCTTCACTCTTTAGAGATTTTGGAGGAAGGTGGGGCTTCTTCCTGGACTTTGGCCAGAGGTTTTCTTGTGGTATGCAACTGGTGTAGTCCTGAGCAAGGAGAAGGATTTGACTCAAAAACTGCATTAACCTTTGAGTGACACTTCTAAGCCTTACCTCTGGAAAGAATCATGTAGTCACTGCATATTTTTTCTGCCTGAAGTCATAATAAGATGGCCAAAAAATTAGCCCAGGCAAATTCAACGTTAAAACAACATGGGGCTATTTAATATCCTCGCATTCTAAAATAAATGATTGAAGTTACATTGTTCTTCATTTACTGACATTAAAGTGCTTCCATCTGCAGTGATAACCTTATGTTGCTCTTGCTGGTGTGTACTTATATGAAGACCTACATAAACTCTTAAGTTTTTTTTCTTACGAGCGCAAGAAAAAACTCCACATGATTCTGTGTGACATGTTTGTCTCAGTTCATCTCTTTACCATATTTTGAACCATGGCCAGCTGGGAATTCATGTGAGAAAGCTCATTATTTACTTGTATTTTTTTATCATCTAAATGGAGGTCTCTGGGAGCTTGCTGTCATCCTTGATATAACCACAGGGAAGATTTCTTTGGCTTTGAACTGTTAATGATGGATTACTGATGAGTGCACAGATGAATGGCAAGAATATTTCCTAATTTGCTCACCATGTGCAGCATACCTGTATTTCTTAGGAGGGAAAGAGATGAAGAGAAATCTTACTCAACTGCTCATATGTACTGTCTCTGTGTATATTATCAGTACTGATATTACTACTGGATTATGATCTGTCTGTCTTTTAGCTATTTTAGGAGGCATTTGATGGGTAATTTTTAGTCATTAAGTTCAGGGATATTGCTAAAAGGCTAATAAATAAATATTAATTGGATTAAATAACTGATTTTAAAATTTACAATAGCTTGTGGGTATATCTTCTTGATTCAAATATATCTCAAAAAATACAAGATTAAGTAGCAGGAAACTTTATTCAGGAGAGTTTGTGAAGGAAAGCATATGGCTTATTAATCCTGCATTATCTTTCTTCAGGCGTGGAGATAGGTAATAAAATATGGCCTTACTCTTCTGCTCAGTGGTGCTTCTGCTGCAACTCTGCTTGGTTCTTGCTCTTTGTCTGTCCTGTTTGTACAAATGAATGGGAAGGAAGAGGGCAGAACAGAGAGGGAATGAGGAGAGCTGTGGCTCATTCCCAGCTGTTTGCAGCCAGGGAAGTTTTCTGGGTGCAGAGAACTGAAGTATTTTACTGTCAGAATGAGCAGGAAAGTACCATGGTACTGAAAGTCTCAGACTTGAAAGGAGATGCAGCACATCACAGCAGCACCATCTCCATTTGTCACTGCTTTGTCACACACCATTTCTGCCCATCTATTCACATGCTGCAATAGGAAACCACCTCAAAACACATGACTGAAATGGACTATCCCTTCTCAAATTTAGGAGCACTCAGATCTCTACTCCTGCCTTCACACTTGCTTGATTGATTAGTTTGATGTGTTACATTACAGACCAGATTGCATATTAACAGTCCTTAACCTCATAAACCCCATGTTTGACACCTTCTGCTTAATTTGCGTCTCATCTGCTGCTTGGTGGCTTGCTACAGGTATTGATGCTGATGAAAGTTACCCATGACAAAAAGTACTTCTGTATGACTGTTGCATCACAGCTGGAGAGCTGTAAGCAGTACAGGGAAAATACTCCCCTAAATAAGCTTGTGTTACTATAATTGCATACTGCTAAGTAACTAATCCTCTCATACTGTGTTTTTAAAGGGTGAACCAGGTTTCATTGGTCCACAAGGAGAACCTGGATTGCCAGGGCTACCAGGAACAAAGGTAAGGGTAATGGGCCAATGCTCTGGTGTGAAACCCTTGAACTGATGTCAAATTCAGCTTTCCTCAGCAGGTAGTAGAGACTGAGGCTACTGTTGGAGAAAATGTGAAAAGTCATGGACCAGTGCTGTGACATAGATATGTAGGTGTTCATATTGGTTCCCTCAAAATATGTGAAGGCAGATGTTACATCATGATTTTAATTAATAAGTCATCTTTTCATTTTTTTCATGTTAGAATCCACAAATTTAGTTGTTCAAGAGGCAGAATAGGAATGACTGAAGAAATTATATTTTCATAAATGTGGGAGTGTCTAGGAAAATGGCTTGAAAGTGAGTTCAGGGAGTAGAATTTTGATACTACACATGAGATTCTGAAAATACAGGTAGACTAAACCACTGTTTCTTCTGTGGGCTTGGTTTTTTCGTTCCTGCTGAGTTGGTGGTGTGCTAAGGCTTCCCCAGCATTTTGTGATATATATGTGTGTCTGTTGCAATAGGGTGACAGAGGAGAGGCAGGCCCTGTTGGGAAGGGTGAGCGAGGTGAACCTGGAATCCCTGGACCAAAGGTCAGTCTGATTTTTACATTGGAAATCTTTTGTTAGTTTTACACCCATGAACACATCTTTGCCTGCTGAAAAGTAGAACAAAACTTGGTGAGTGAGCTTTTAGATGAAAATGCTGTCAAATGCTCTACATCAGTCCAGAAGACAATGGCAGGTTTGTGTTCACAGCTGTGAAACTGCAGTCTGAATGGACTCTTATTTGGTCTACAAAGTAAAGACACTACCTACATACACTGTCATGGAACTGGCCTAATTCATTCCAGCTGAAGTACTGACCTCCAGGTCCCCAACTTTCAGCATCGAACTTTGAACTCTTTGACCACTGCAGCTATTGAATGCAGAGAAAATCCATTTTGCATGCTGTTCTCTAACTCTCTAAGAAAGAGAGCTAATTTTAGCATTGTCTTAAGGTTCTTCTGGTGTTGATACTGTCAAGTTTTTCTTTCCTAATGCATTTTGAAAACAATAAAGGTAATTTTCTGCTTCTTGGCCAGTTAGTTTGCATTCACCTGAGCAGTTGGCAAAAGAAGTTGTGGTAACTTTATTTTAATCTCCTTATGCTGAAATATTTAACTCTCTTCTCTATCTCTTGGCTATCATTTCTCCGGAGCAATGGAATGACATAGCTCATTCCTGAAAACCAGTGATATGATGCCTATCTTTACTAATGCCAATACTACTTTTCTATTGGAAGGGTGGAATCTATGACCATTGCACTCTGGTGTTAAAGACTATATTAACCTGGGTGTTATTAAATTAAATTCCTTTTATCGTAATTAAATTATTAATTATTAATTATTATAAATTTTATTATTAAATTAATTATCTTGGTAATATCAATATAAGGTATTTCTGCTGTTCCAAACTGTAGTTAGTCTTTACTAATTTCTTTTTATCTGTACTCCCATTTCTCTACTATTTTTCTCCTATCTTCCTTCAAACAGGGGAAAACAGGTGAACCTGGATCTAGAGGCCCCAAAGGGTCAAAGGTTAGTAGTAAAGAAACAGTCTTCTGGGGCCTAATTAACATAATTATTAGGATTGATTATTTGTAACATTTCTCTTCCAAAGAACCTGTAACAGTCTGCAGTGTTCTTTGTAAGCGAAACCTTCTGACCTTCAATTTTAGCTAAAAAATTTAGTCAAGTCACAGGGCTTTTGAACACTGTGATTGTAATCCTTTTTCTATATAACATCCATTCCACTCTGCTGTTGTTTTCCTCATGCAACTTGATTTCTCTCTGTGTAACTGGTGTGTGTCAGTCCTCCCACATGCCAGGACCTAATGCCTGACTGTGCTGTTGTTGGGTTTGCAATAATTTTATGGATCCACACTTCGGTGAGCTGGGAATCAGAGGTATTCCAAATACTGCAGGCTGAGATAGGAAGGTCAGAAGTCCTACAAAGGCAAGAGTTGTTGGTTGCATTACTGTCCTACCTGCTTTAAAGAGACTACTTTGATTGTATCTATCTACCCATTTATCTTTCTGTAGATATAGTTGATTCACATATATGATAAAATGAATGTTTTTCTATTACTTTGTCTGCTCTTCAACCACTGTTCCCACTGTATTCCTTCATGTTTTATGATGGATGAAAATGTGTTTGTGTAGGTGGTTATTGACAGGTCTGCTGTCAGAATAAGGGTGACAGGACAATGTAGGCTGGTGTGATACTGTTTCCAGTACTTGTAAGGTCCTTGAGGGGTGGCCTTAAGTGCTAAAGATGTTATTAAACAAATGCCATTTAACCTCATTCATTCCCACGAGAAAGAAGCGTTGGAAGGCAAGGGAACTGATGAGGGAATTAAAGTATCAGAGGGAGAGTAGAAGAGTAAATCAGCCTCTCATTTGACTACAGTACCTGGGCACCTCCCACATACACCAAAATTATAAAGATATCCCCTTTAATTCCCTTTTTATTAAAAAAGGATATACAATTTTCATTTTACCTGTCATGAAAATCTGGCCCACAGAAGTCAATTTAGTGGCAGGGAACATTTTTTAGCAGTTCCAATGTTTGTTAGCTGCTGCCAGAGCAGCACTGAAACTAAAGGCAGATGGCACAACCTTGATTATGCCCTGCCACCAGCCTGCTCTCCATATGTCTTCATTAGCTCTATGAAAGTTTCCTGGTTTCTATGTGTCCTGTTACACTGGTGAATTAATCATTCTTCCCTGACTTTTACCAAAGTTCTCTAGATTTCAACAAGTAATATTTGCAGTTCCTACCCATATTAATGTTGAGTAATATTGAAATATAAGACCTTGCTATGAAAGTGACTGTGAAATGAATTGTGGATGCTGGGATATGAATGCATACATGTTTGAAATTTCCTCCATCATTTGAAACCTATTACTAATAGCCAGGAAGAAAAAGCTGTGTGTAAGCTGGTAATGATCTTAAGCCTGTCACAGAAAGGATTTCGAGAAACTAAAACTGACAGTACAGTCGTGTTTGTAGGGGAGGCAGTGACTCAGACCAGGGAAGTTCAGAAGGTTAGTGGAGGTGTGATCACAGAAAGAAAAGTTTATACATTTTGAAACACACATTGAAGAAGTTTTTGACTGTTTTTAGACTGAGTAATTTCATTTCTCTATTATTCTCTTCGAGCTTTTAATAGTAGTGTCATTAAGAATAGGGATGTTACACAAGTTGCTTAATTGGTATCTGCCCATTTTTTGGTTCTTTGCAAATTTTAATTGCAAACCAATATAATATTCTAATATTCACACAGAACCAAACGCATCGTTGTCAATTCCATCAGTACACAGATTTTGAAGGACCTTTTCCTTTCATTAAATAAGATTCACATTCTGTTTAGGATGAGAGGCCCTGTAAACCAGTTCATATAAGAAATCATATTTAAAAGGGAAGAACTATGTGATATATTGTTAAATGGCATATCTGTTTTTTTCATGTATCATTTTTACATAGGGTGATACAGGTGAGAGAGGTGACAGAGGATCTGCAGGTCCACAGGTAAGTCTACTTCTCATCTCAGCTCTTTGCTTTTTATCCTTAGATTCAATCCATGTGAACTGAAATTGTAGCAGTAATTCTAGTTAAAACTCCAGGTGAAATTGGACTCTTGGCACTGTTGGAGCACAGTTGCTAACTGGACTTTAATGTTATTAACACCACTTACCACTATTTGAAGCAGTCTCCTATCCACAGTTCGTGGGCAGGGTGTTACAGGCCAGGTATTCTGACATTGTTCACTGCCAATCAGAACTAGAGTGTAGGAACTGCTTAAATGTCTTCCCTCAGAGGTTTCATATATTTGCTTTCCCACTGCAACACAAGTCACTTTGTACTGACTTGCTCCTTTATCTTTATAAAAAAAAAGTTTTCTTTTAAATTCTATATTTTGTAGTAGTATATTCCAAGTACATTAAGAGTCTAACACCACACAGTCAAGTCAAAGCATGTGTCAGTTGTTAAGAGTCTAGAATAGTCTTTGGCAGTTGTCTCAAAATTCTAATGGAAAATGTCCTACAGGGACCACCTGGACAGAAGGGCGATCAAGGTGCAACAGAGATAATTGATTATAATGGCAATATCCATGAAGCTCTGCAGGTATGCAAACATAACTGAATTGGCTTTGTCTGATCTGGGAAAAAGTAATTTGACAGCATTGTATTTCTCTTTTGCCTAGAGCTTGAAAAAGTTTTCCTGTGCAAAATTGTTGAGCTTACTAATCAGGAGTCACTTTCTATATTTGGAAAGAAGGTTTTCAGTGCTAGAAAAACTGTTTCCCTGATACAAATTAGCTGACTGAATTAGTTTCATCTTCCCTGGAGGGTACTGACATCACCTAATGAGGACAGAACTAATTCATTGCTGGCTTTGGTGTTTAGTGCTGAATTGATGTAATAAACCACATACACAGGTTCAACAGAAGTGTCTGCTTTTCAGTTCATGTATTATAATATTGACATATTTTCCTTGTTTTCCTTCTCCTCTTCCTGTAGAATGCAAAGAGCAGAATATCTGAGATTTGGAAACCATGTAAAATGGTTCCATTAGCAAGCTGTGTATTCAATCAGCAACTTGAGTACATTAAGTAGACCAAGTACCAGTCTTCTCACTTCCTCATTTCTGGAAAACCTATTTTGACTGGTGTGCAGAAAAGTGTGGAGGATTAAAGCAGGGTTACAAAAAGAATGAATGAGTGTTTGCATAAAAGCAAAGGACCAAGATGACATATGTCATTGCAGTCAAGGTGATTTACATTGCAGCATACTCAGATGCAAATTCTGTGCAGTATAACTCCACCAAAGTGAATGGCTTGCTTATGTGAAACTGAAGACTGGATTTGGCTCATTGTGCATCTGATCACTTTCTCACTGAAGCCAGTGAACTTTTTTCTTACATTTAGGCAGTGGGAGTGGGTAAATGTCTGACCAGTCATTTGGTTTCCAAGACTCTTTCAAAAAAAATAAAAAAAATCTCACTGCCTTTACTAAAATCTAAAAGCCTTGTATGTCACTAAGGCTGAGTCTGCTCTTTCATTGTGTCTGTAGGGAGGTCTGCATAGACATGTTGTGAGGCTCTGCATTATGTTTGCCTCATTTGGTTTGCTTGTAAGGGAATTCAGACACACAACCTTCAATCATCTAAATCCCTCTCTGAGTTACGTTCCTAAAGTAGCCTGAAATTAATGTTGTGTATTACCAGACAGAGATTTACCAGGGGCTTTAGCCCCTGTATCTCCTGTATTCTGTCTTTGTATATAACTCTGGCATCAGTGTTACTTTCAAGCTTCCTCAGAAAAGTTGCAGCACATAAAGAAGCCTTAAAAATGAACTAAAGCCTTCTGCAGTGGTTGAAACATTCTAGAAAGCCTTTATCCCATGGCAAATCTCCAGATGTCATCACTTTCTGATCCAGGTCAACAAATAATTGATATTAATGAGAATGGCTGTGCAAGGAAGGGTGTAAGTAAGATTATATAGGATCAGTCAAAAATACCCTTGCCAAATCCAGCTCAGTCCTTTCAGATGGCAAACACCCATTCCTAAGTCTCCTGGTGCCAAATTCTTAGGAGCTCTGAGATATGCAGTTCTTTCACGAAAGTACCTGAGAACTTTGGTGCTCAGCATCAAACTGTGAACTTGCACAGAATTTGGCCTATAGATTGAAGAAGTTGACAAGAGTTTTCAAGATCTGGGCTGCTTGTCTTATGTTAGAATTTAGTAATAAATCAAGAAACAGTCTACTTTGTCCTGTGCCTCCTATTCAATCTCATGTGCAGTCTTAAAATTGTCATCCTGATTTGAGCATGACCATTGCTGACAATATGCGGCTTTCACTTGGAGGATCAAATACAGAATTCATCTCTCTGTCAAAATTGCTCTTCACACCTGTTCTGCAAAATTTCCCAGGGCAAAAAGCAGTGATTTCAAAAGTTTAACCTCTGTAGGAACTACATTAGATACTAAAATATCTGCCACTGTAAAGGGATCCGTTGCTGTGAACGTGTAAGCAGTTCGTTGCAATGGTTATTTTAGGTTTTCCTACCTAGATATACTCATATCTGAACTTTTGGGTATTTTTAAAGTTCTTGATATGTTTGCATTAATATGTTGAAATACATAGGATATTAAAGCCACGTGTTAGAAAACAATTTTGTTCAGGTACTTTCTATCAAGTAGGTTCCAGATCTTTGCCAGCAGCACTTATTGTTGCACTGACATACAGGGGTTCTGTTACAGCTTAAAACAAAGGTCTGCAAACCTTTATTTGCACGTTGGATAACAATCAGAAAAGCAAAATATTTCTTGTTCCATGTAGGCCAATAAGTTCTTCACTTGCAAAAGGAAAGCATGTGCAAGCTGCCATATTTGGGAGTTTTACTTTGTTTAAAAATATAGACAAGCATTTAAATTACATTTAAATACTTTCCCACTTTTAGATTCTTTGGCAAAAAAAAAAATAATGACTCATCAAGATATTTTGCCTCCTTCCATTATGAAAATATACTTTGTCTTTCCAAGCTTTCAAAGCAGAATTGTTGTATACGTAGCTGAGTTGTAGACTAGCAGTTTTGGATTTAGAACTCTATTTTGATATGAAAATTAATTTTATAACTCCACTCCAGGAGTGGCATTTATTAATTAAACCTTGGTGCAAAACCTGAAGACATTACAAAACATAGGGCTAGTCTTTTGGTTGACGTCAGACACCAAACAATAATGTTTTTTTAAAAAGTTTGAAAAAACACCTTTTTGAAGACTTCTGCTTAGATTTTTCTGATTAGTCATTGTTTATTTGATGTCTTGCATTGTACAAAAGTATCACCTTCATCTAATTCCCACAGAAACCAAGCAGCTAATACAACTCCAAGAGCTAAAAGTAACAGGTTTTATTTGTGTTTTTGAAGGCATGGTGTCTCCCACATGCAGCATAGGTTCTGTGGAGATTATAACTGTAGCAAACAAAATTATTTATATCATTGTTCAATTCTGCTACTGACAACTCTTGTTAATACATTTTGCCCACAGAGGATTGCCACCCTGACTGTCACGGTAATTCCCATTGCATGACTTACTGTGCACCGTAGAACTTCTCCTTTGTGCTGCAGCATGTTCATAATTCTGCTAGCTCAGGACATGTCTTCATTGGATGTCAACCTGGTTCATCATAACATGTATTGATTTCTTTGCTTGGTGTTCCTATAAGAGAGAACCCATTGTTGAGAGCCAGGAATGGAACCAATTCTGCTCCTTCTGAATTAATGGCAAAAATTCATTTAAGTACGAGACTGGGAAAACACATTCTTCTTTTTTGTTTCAAGTTCTTTTCTGCAAGATAGCTATTTATCGTATTTTCCCATCTGGACATACCCTTTCTTTATAGTAATGCAGGGGATTTTTAGATGTTGTTGTGGGATTTTTTTAAAGCATCCCCACTGTGCACCATCCAGACCAGTGTTTGTTACATTAGACTGTGTCCACAGCCTGAGATAGAAATAAAAGAAATTGTTACAGCTTATTCCATGGCAATTTCACAAAACACTGAGTATCCCCGGATGCACTTAGCATCTTTTAGCAGAATCCTCTTTACAACTGGTTGGAGAGTTCCCTTGATTTCAGATTGTTTTTTGATCAGGCAGTGTGGGCTGGCAAATATAACTGGGTTTTGGTCTCCCTTCCATTAAGGGAAACAGTGCCATTTCATCAATAGGAGCAGAGGATTTTCTTATAAAATATGAGTTGTACTGTTACTTTAACACTGTTTTTTGTGGTAGTGTTGTGGTTGTCGAGAGCTGTCATAGGTTAACAACTTGTCCACAACTGGTCTTGGTTCCCTTTGTGTTAAAAATCTAACCCATTTTGTTACAGTAGCTATATTAACATTCGCCCCGTGCTTACATGATAAGTTCTTCAGGAGTTTATTTGAAAGCTGAGAGATTTGTATGTTTCTGTTTAGGGACCACCAGGACCACCAGGACCCCAAGGGCTGCAAGGGTCAAAGGTGATCTTCCTTAATTTATTCATTGTATCTTAAGGGTGGAGTATTTTCTGGGTTTTTTTAAATTACGTATGTGTACAGGTAAATGGAGCTTTCCAGAACAGTTGTTTAATGGTAAATTTAACAAATAGGGCATGTTTCCAACTTTATATCCCAGATTCTTGAGATGTAGCTTTCCAAAATAGATGCCTTGTTTAGTTTCCACACACAGATGCTTAACTAAGGACCAGCAAAATTAATTAGTACTGAAAGAGTGCAGAAGCATCTCACCCAGGGATCGGCACTGCTTCCTAGGACTTTGCAAAGTAGCCACAAAACCAGACAGTGGCTCCCATGCCTCAATTCTGGCAGAGTGGGAATGAGGTAGGCAAAACTGTGTGCAAGACCACTGGCCCCCGTGTGAATGCAGCTTTTATATCACGGGGGCACCCACCCAAATAAGTGAAATATTGTCTAATGTCAGTAAAAATTACAGTGTACACATGTGGGCAGGAGCCTGGCTGGAAACCCAGGCCTGCCAATACCACCTGGTTGGTGCTTGTAAGTAGTACAGAAGGGTTAGTGAGCAGCCCACACAGAGACAATGAATGCCATATGCTGCACTGTTCTGTGAAATTTAAATAATAAATTTGCCTATACTTAAAGAAGAAGTGTTGAAGTTAGTCAAGTCTCCCTAAATGCTTTTAAACTAGTTGAGATGTTTCTCCTGTTTCTTAAATACTAGATACTGCATCTTCTCCCAGTGTCTCTATGCTATTCCAAGAGCAAATATGTGCATCTAGTTTTCAATTTCAATTTTAGACTTTATCTAGTATTTCATGTAGAAATACATCACAATACACGTGCACATTGTTTTGAGAAATTGTGAGAAACAAGATTCATCTATGTGAAGATTGATAATAGAGTATGCAGTTAAGTGTGCAGAAGTTGCTTTTTGCATTGTCATCTACACCCAGCAATTCTGCAACATGGAGTATGTGGTAAAATAGAGAAGTTGGAGTGTGGAAGAGGTTGTGTTCCTTTATATAGGTGAGCGTTCTCATTCAAAATTTACAATGTAGAGTTCAGCTTCACAGGAGTTTTCTTTTAAAGTCATCGTCTCCATCCATCGCCATAACTTTCTCTGTTAGAGAATGTTATCCAGGAACTGGTCATAGGACAATATGGTGAATGTGAACTCCTTCACTGGATGATTTATAATAAGGAAAAAACCATTCAGTCTCTCTCTACCTTATCTAAATTGGGAGGCATGATTCTGTATTTATTGTCTAGCAGGCAAAGTTTCCATTGGATTGGGGTCTTTTCACCATTGGGATTTTGTCTTCTTTTTTCTTTTCTTTTTATGCACTTGTCTGGCCTTTATATAACCCAAAGTTTGTGTAATGTCATAATCAGCTGGCTGTTTATTTAATATAGGTATACCACGTATGCTGAATTTTTTGACAGAATAT
This sequence comes from Thryothorus ludovicianus, assembly GCA_013397245.1. Classification (NCBI taxonomy): domain Eukaryota; kingdom Metazoa; phylum Chordata; class Aves; order Passeriformes; family Certhiidae; genus Thryothorus; species Thryothorus ludovicianus. Next base: position 999,242 of record VZTB01008017.1, on the reverse strand, counting down.
TCTCTAGCTTTATTGTTGTTAATTATAGGAATTTCTCTGGCTCTTTCATCTAGTATCTGGGACAATTAGGATAATCCAGTTCTGTCTTATCTTTTGCAGGGTGAACCAGGATCCCCAGGAACTCCAGGAGCTGATGGAGAGCAGGTACATTTTGTTTAAATCGTGTAGTGAAGAGCATGTGAGCAACCACAGGTTGTTTTAAGAGATTATTTCCATGGTTCCAAGTTGTAGTTTAGTTTTCATAATGTAAGTGTTATGATTATAGTAGTTAATAAAGATCATTATAGTGCTGCTGCATACTTTACGATCTAATCATGTTTGCATTTCTGCATTTTACTAGCCAAGATATAACATGCACATGACTTCTGCTTACTAGGATCAAGGCTAGAATTCTGTTCATGTTTCTAGTTCTTTACATGACTTGCTGAATAAGTCCATATTTTAGGGTCCTAAGGGCTCTAAAGGAGACACAGGTGATCCTGGAATGCCTGGGGAAAAGGGAGGAATCGGACTGCCTGGCCTACCAGTGAGTATAAAAAGTTAATTAATCAATTTTAGCAAAGCTTTTTTTTTCTCTTTTCCATTATCAGGAATTTCCAACAGTGCTGATAAATTGCAAATGGGACAGAAAGCACTGGGGAGAAAACTCCGAGATTGTTTAGCAGAAAATCTAGGAGAAGGTGTAGAATTGTCAGAATTTTTCATTCCACTTACAGTGACAAAAATACCGTGTCAGAAAGAAAGAGATTAGTTGGGAGGCTGACCAAAATTGTACCTCTCTTGTAATATATTGGACAGCTTGAGCAAGGAGAAAGGAGCTGTATTTTGAAGGAAGTTACGGGTGACTTAGATTGAGGAGAGAGAAAAAAAATACATGAATATTTATGGGAGGCATTATTCCTATTTTGTTGTGTGTGTATATATAACTATATATATATATATATTTATACACATACACATGTAATTTCTCAGCAAAAATAGAAACAATTTCAAAATTGTATCCATAGTACAATATCATGAATGGAGTGCCAGTTTAAGGAATTGTCATAAATATCATACCACAATTGATAGCTATCAATATAAAAGCATATGTTTATTTTACTTAAAAATTATATTAAAAGTAGTGCCAGAATTTTTTAAAGGTGTTTCCTTTATATGTGTGCTGTGTTACTCATTTTTTAAATGCTAATTATGTGCCAATAGATGTTATAGTTTCTAGATTGGTTGCTGGTAAGGTTAAAGCTGTTTATAAATGCTGTTTTGTAATGATTTATAGGGAGCCAATGGCATGAAAGGCGAAAAAGGAGACGTTGGTTTGCCTGGTGCCCAAGGTCCTTCAGTAAGTCTTGGTGTGGCATTGCTATGAACACAGGAGTCCAGCAATGGTTCTTCAGCTTCTGATTCTGAGCACTACTTTATATCCATGACTGATCTTTCCTGAGAAAGAACAGACTTCTGGTCACAGAGCTAAATACAGTCTAAGAAATTTAAAAGATATAATTCCTGTTCTGCTCTGTTCTATGACTCTGAACAAGTCCTGCTCATTTCAGTCAAAGCCTTCTGGCTCAAATGGATCAAAAGATAAATGGGGAAGAAAGAAAAAAACAAAACAAACCATAATGTCTCTCAACACCTTATACTCAGATAGTCCAGTGAGAACCAGACTAGACTGACTTCACATATGTGACCCAGGGTAGTCAGCTAGTTGTATGAGACCAGACACCCCCCTGATTTTTTTTTCAAAGCACTGTGAAGGCATTAAAAACACACAAACAAAACCAAACAAACTCTAACATAATTCCTTTATGGTGTGGGTGACTTTCATGATCAGAGCACAGTAACATGGGAAACCTCAGAGCAGAGGTTAGTGACAGCAGCCATAGCTCTGAGGAGTCAAAGAGGCTGCTCTGTGCCATCACAGGACACCAGAGGCACCCACCCTGCATCTCTGAGTTTGTTTCTCTGAGAAGATTTGTTTGTCAGAAATTTAGTCACCAATTCATTCATCCTGTTCTGCTTATTTTCACTTGAAGGAAGACCTACAGTTTTCAGGAGATTTCACAGGTGGTGGAGTCTGTCTTAGGTTTCAGAGTGCTTTTCGTTGCTGCTCTTGCCACCACCGACGGCTACTGCAGCACTGCATGAGACTGGAGAGCTGTATTGGCATCCCTGCTGCCACTCCACAGGTTATGGCAGCAACCCATTGGGATTACATCCAGGAAGAGAGGGGATGTTAAACTGGATATATCATCATGAAATTCTTTCCATGGATTTGTTAGAGACATGGAAAACCAGTGCAGAATACGCGTGCACTAAATGCTGAGCAACCCGATTACCTATTTTAATGACCTCAGAGAATTTCTGGTACAAGTGGGCTAGAAGAAATAAAAGGAGAGACAAAGGACAATTTTGAAATTATGCCAAAGCTCAGCTTGAATTTAGTATCTTTTCCATTTGTCAGTGTTGAGGAGGAATAAAATAACACATCATCACCTTCTGGCTCTGTAAATTAAGCAGTACAAGAGAGAACTATGGAGCACATACCATACAATATTAAAAGTTCAAGCATCCTTTCTCAGTACTGTTTGTTTTAGAGGGATTTATTGTTTTTCCCCCATAGTGTCTTACAGTGTATCATAGACCCTAGGAATAAGAATCTGGAGACAGGCACACTGCCATATGGCACAGGCAGATCTGCTCTTTGGGCACCCTGTCTTTCAAATCAAAATAATTCCCATTCCTAAAGCCCTGTCTAGATGCACTGTCAATGTTCACTGCTGCATAGCTATTTTTGTAAGTGCTTGGCAACAAGGGTCAGCCTGACTTCTGGTATTTTTGTGGGAGTTCTTTGCTCTGCATGATTTAATACCATTGTTTTTTATCTGTAGATGATAGGACCACCTGGACCACCAGGGCCACATGGTCCTCCAGGCCCCATGGTAAGCTTGGGAGAAACAGAGGTGTTAGAAATGCTCTAAGCCCTCTTGCCATTTTATTGCCTACTTACAAAAAGTGTTATCAGAATATGTGGCCATTAAAAAGGGGACCTAATTTGGAAATCTTTTTTCATGTCCTCAAATTCATAGGAGGTAGAAAAACAAATTGTATATTCCTGTTATTGTTAACGTTATTGTTGTGGTTCCTCCTTAGAATCAGGTGTTTACTCTTGCTTTATTGACAGCTGCATTTCTTTTGAGAGTAAAGAAATACAGGGGTAATTTTTGTCCCTATAAAGCAAAATCTCAAAAAAATTGTGGTGTATTTTCATAATAGAAAATGTTACTTTTATTTTCAGGGACCTCATGGACTGCCTGGCCCAAAGGTAAATTAATACCTGTCTTGAATAGATGAGCTCTTTATGTCTGCAAAATGTTATGCTTTGCTCTTGAATGCATGCAGCTATGTTTTGTCATGCCTCATTTATTAAACGTTTCTGATATTCTTAAACCTTAAAGCAGACTTTAATATTAGCAGTTTAAAAGCTTTTTAAATTTTCTGCGATTGTTTCTGAGTAGTATTTCTCCTCAGCACTGGCTGAGTCCATTTTTTGTATGGATATTTGGGATGTGGCACTAAATTACTTAGTTCCTGTTTATGGGCAAGCTACTGCTGCACTTGGAATTACTTTGGAATACAGAAGCATGTTACAGGGAAATGAAGTCAGATAAACTCATCTTCGTTTATGCTCTCTTGTATCTCCTGCTTTTTCCAGTCTCCATGGCCTTTGTTAGGTGACAGGTATTTTGCTGACCAGTTCCTTCACATGTTGTGCTGGTTCACCATCACAAGCTGATGCATGCTTTTTTGTGTTTTCCAAACCAGATTCATGATCAGACAGGTCTGCAATACGATTTGAACATTTTCCATAGCATAGATATTCTTTAGCGATTCAACCCATGAGAGCACCTCAGGAGAGTAGAAGTGAATTTTGGCAGAGTTGGAATATTTTAATTGATATTTTATTAACTAAATTACTACTGTTTTAATTGAGTAGTCACCAGTAAGCTAAAATTCAGCATGACACTGTATTCATTAAGGCCAGTGGTCTTGTCAGGCATGATCATTTAAATCATTATGGCTCCCTAATCACACCTTTCTCAAAAAGTAAGGAAGAGGAAGAAAGGGTGTTTTTTTTTAGTTTTGGGGGTTTGGTTTGTGTTTTTAAAGGTACAAGACAGAAAATCACAAGTTTGACCCCTTATGAGACTTCCTTACCTTGGCTCAAGAAACCTAAGTCATAAATCATTTTTTGAAATCAAGTATGTTCCATTTTAGCACCAGCCCTGCTTTACCTCAGGCTTTTGGCCTGAGACTCAGGCTTTTGTGGGATTTCTTAGGTCTGTTTCCAAAACTTCAGTGTTTCCAGTGCTACTGCTCTGAAAGTCATTTCGAGTCAAATAGAATAAGAATGAAGAAATGGCTACTTAGGGTGTAAAGCAGGCAGATGATGTCTGGAGTTACTTAAAGCAGCAGACGGGGTTCTACTGAGATTTTTTTTTTCTTTAAATATGAATATAATATAAGGTAACGTAATACATCAAAGGGCAGTCTAGCAATGAGGCCATGGGGAGCAGCCTGGATGAAATCCCCACGTATTTCTGTTTCCCAAAGAGGCAGGTGTGGTCAATACTCTCTTTGACTGAGCAGCCCTCATGCTGATGCAGTTTTCATTATGAAAGAATGATTTATTGGCAGCTCTGGGCCCAGTATTATCATCTTAGTGATGTTTAGTGTAATAGCCTATGCTTAATTTAATAATCACAACAAGTGCCATTTCTTACATTGTTAGAATTTCTCTGTGTGAACACAGAAACTGTGGACCTCCCAAATAGCTTGGCATTGTGTAACCTATACTGTTTCCTTTTAACTTGTTACTGTTTATTATATATGCTTAAAGGTTTAAAATATCTTTATGTAAGATTCTGCTGCAAATTCCAGTTTACTGTAAGGAAAAGTATTGCTTCTTTACCAAATGTACTTTTCAGGAGATCCCACTCTAGAAATCTACAGTTTTGAGCCTTACTTTTATGAACGTTTTCTTTCAGTTTGAATTATCTGCATAGGGTGGTTTATGGGATTTGAAGATTTTCCAAAACCCCCTGAAACTCATGCTTAATTCAAACCATTTAACTATAGTGATAATTATTAGGAAAAGATTTTAAAAATCTGTTACCCATAAATTTTCTGTATTTTTTAACACAGATTGTTAAATACTGAGCAGACACCTCCCAAGTACTTTTGCCCACTAGTAAATCTGCATGTAAATTGCCAGTAAGCTGAGAAGGTTGAATTTGTTTCAAACTGGAATTTGCAGCTACTTCTGAGGTTGGCTTCTTCTATCCCAGCTTGAACACCCATTATAGCACCAAAAATTTGGCATTTATACTTTTACGTTTAGGGTGAACCAGGGTTAAATGGTCTTAAAGGATTGAAGGGTGAACCAGGTCAAAAGGGTGACAGAGGGCCCCTTGGTCTTCCAGTAAGTAAAAAACCCCAACTATTCAATTTCAGTGCAAATCACAAACATCTCTTTCTACTCCTCATGAACAACTCTGATTTACTCAGTAGCATACACAGAATGTACCATGTTGGAGCAGAGCGTCAGTCTTGTTTTGTTTTGTCCCAAATCTGTGCTGTCATCCCAAGTAACACCCAATGCTGTCAGGGTTGGTTTTTTTTGTTGTGTGTCAGTTGAGAGTGTTCAGTGTCACAAAGATGTCATCACCCCCATTGCATTAATCATGCTGTTATTCAAATGTTTTATGGTGTTACCATTGAAAAAGGAGTCTTCCCTTTCCCCTGTCTCCTCAGTTATTCTTCCTCTTGTTGCACTTCTGCAGTTCATATGGAGAAGTCTAATTGAGGAAAGCTAAAAATTTGTTTAGGGAGTTTAGTTGCAGGGGGTTGTTTCCCTGGATTCTTATTTTTGCCTTGTTCTTTAGAAAATTCCCTTTTTGAGTGTTTGGCATGAATTCTGTCTTAAAAGTGAAGAACCTTAAAAATATAGAAACTTCAGAGTTGTTAAAATTTAGATTGATAAAATAGAAAATACTGTTTGTGTTTGAAAGCGTGCTGAAAAGGCAGCTTTATTTTTTTATTGGAAAGAGAGTTCGTTTTTCCTCTTTGCTGTTGTTTTTTTATGAGGTTTGCTCCCAGTGACTACATTGTTAACAATGAAATGGAGAAAAAGGACTTAGTTAAACCAAAGGAACACAAACCTCTCTGGTTAATATTTTCAAGAATTGTGTGCAGGGCCTCTGGATAAGGTCAGCATCACTGAAAATTTGAAATTATTTTGAGAAAAATAAAAGCTCATTTTCACGTTGACAGTTACATCTCTGTAGAGAGTGAGCTTTGGCGGTCTGAGGAGATGCCCTGAAAATTACTACAAGGTAGAAGAGACTCCAGAACAAAATATGCTACTAGGTTTTCCAAATTTGCACAATTATTTACACAATTTATTGTCCTGTTCCTGGTTGCTACTTCTAAATGTCATTTCAGGAGCAAAGTCCAAGTGTTTGATGTTCCAAAAAATGGCTAATTTTATTGAGTTGGCCAGAGGTTTTAGCTGGGTTCGTTTTGGGGGCTGGCTTGGTTTGCTTTTTTAGGGTGGGGGGTGTTCTCCAGATAATTCCTGGTGTCCCAACTAGTGTTGCCCCCTGTGCTCCCCAGATTATTCCCTGTGTCCTGACTGGTGTCGCCCCCTGCGTTCCCATGTTATTCCCTGTGTCCCGATTTGTGTTTCCTCCTGCGGTCCCCAGATTATTCCCTGTGTCCCGACTGGTGTTACCCCCTGTGCTCCCCAGATTATTCCCTGTGTCTCGAGTGGTGTTGCCCCCTGTGCTCCCCAGATTATTCCCTGTGTCTCGAATGGTGTTGTCCCCTATGCTTCCCAGATTATTCTCTGTGTCCCGACTGGTGTTGTCCCCTATGCTGTCCAGATTATTCCCTGTGTCCCGAGTGGTGTTTCCCCCTGCGCTCCCCAGATTATTCCCTGTGTCCCGAGTGGTGTTTCCCCCTGCGGCCCATCCCTGTTATTCTCACGGAATCCACGAGGGGTCCCCCCGTGCCCAGGGATGCTGCGGCTCATCGCCCGGCGTGCCCGGCACTGCGCTCTGCGTTGGGGCTATAGAGGCAAAACAGGAAATGGGATTGTCTCCCGGGCTCTTGGAAATGAATGAGGCCATTGTGCTCAGGATCCAGATTTTGTTGGCTGCATAATGCAGTATTCTTGCACTTAAATATTTCCTATCGCAGTTAACACACATTTTTCTTCTTTTGTGTATACTATTCAGTATTGTTGCTATTTACAAATTAGAAAGCATGCGAGTAAATTGCAAAGTAAATATTTGTGTGTTCAGGCTCAAAAACACCCTAACATCTGGTGTTTGTAGCACTCCTATAGCCTGACAATATTCTGCTCTAAAATTGTGGATGTGAGGGCAGGGGGGGGTCAGTGATGTTACCCTGAAGTGAGAACAGGATCAGGCTCCTGGTGTTCCATGTGAATTTTTAACTAACATGCTGTGGTAATGTGATACCCACTCCAGAACCCTGTCACAGCGTGTACTGTACGTTTGAATTGTGTTTGCTCATCAGCACCACTTACTAATCTCACGTTCTTGTCATTCGTGTCGTGCCCATCATCCATGCTTCCACCTAACCACACAGGGAGCATCTGGCTTAGACGGAAAGCCAGGAGCCCGGGTGAGTCCCTTGTCTTTCTGTGTCCCCCTTTGTGACTGTGTGCTCCCCAGGGGCTCTGCCAGCCAAGCTCGCTCACTGCACGCAGGAAGGAAGGCCAAATGCTGCAGGCATTTTCCATGCTGTGTGAGAGGGGGCTTCGAGCACATTCTTAGGGCAATATGTGTGGGAAAGAGAATGTAATTCTCTGTAGAAGGAGCTTTGTACCTTAAAAAGGCAGCTTAGTTTTGGTTTTTTGGTTGGACAACTGCCTTGGTTGGGTTGCTAGTTTTCCTGAGTAAGGTTAGGGATGTAGCTTCCAGGAGAACAAAGCTGCTCAGTGCTAATATGGAATCAGTGAAGGAGATGCAGATATGCTGGAGTTCATCTACAGACTTTGTTATATTACACATCACAGATGTTAAACCTTTTGCTTTCTTTAATGATATTTTGATATAATGCTATCTTGTAAGTTAGATTCTCATTGATCCCTGCAATAGGTAAGTCCATCTTACAGGTGGACATTTCAATTTAAAGAATAACCAGTTTTAAAAATAAAACAATAATTAAAAATCTATTTTTCATCCTTTTATCTTCTTCCAAGCTGTTTAAGATCTTTGTAAATCTGGTTGCTTCCATGGATGTAGTGAACACCATATAGAAGAAAGATGCTCTGCCTTGTTACAGGAGAGGTTATAGGTGGAGTTTTAAAAGCCAAATAGGTTGCATCAAAATTAAATCTAAATTTTCAGCCAGTGAAAACTGATTCCATGTTAGTTCTTGTGTACAAGGCAGCTATTAAAACTAAAGAGTTATAAGAACAAGCCCTCTCTCTTACCCTCTTTGTTCCTTTTTGTAGGGTGTGGATGGCCCAGTTGGTCCCCATGGCCCTGCAGGTCCCAAAGGGGAGAGAGTAAGTAAATGTTCCATGTGCTTCTCCTTAAAAAGTGACTGCCACTATGGAAAAATGTCTTATGGGAACTCATACTGTGCCTGGATGTTACAGAACAGAGCAGCATCTCAGCTGTAGAGGAGCAGCCCAGAACTGTATATGCATTCTAGTTACACACACATTTGTCTGTTTGAGGTTGACATTGTAACTCATTAATTTCAGGGGAGCTGGTATTTTGAAATGACTAATCAGTAAGAAATTGACTGGATTTTCTAGTTCCCAGTGCCACAAACAGAACGTGATTTTCATTGGTTTTGTTATGTTATGTAAAATGAGAGAACAAACTGGTACAAAATAAGATAGTGTGATCTGATGATATAAGAATGCAATGGCAAAGAAAAAGAAGAGTATTTCTCCCCTCTGTGCATTTAAATGTTTTTATCCAGGAAAAATATCTTCAACTTCTGTAAAACTTAAACTTTTTTTTTTTTTTTTCTTAAGCTTAGAAGATAGGAGCCCAGCTATTTAATTTAAAATATTCGCAGTAAATTTTCTCCAGTGGAAATAGGATAGGAACTCTAATCTTTAACGATAAGCCTGTCACTTTTAACAATACAACCATTAACTTACACAACATGCCAGAAGATGATATCCTAACAAACCTTCAAGGACTTCTCAGCCGAGAACCTTTTGACTTCCTCACTTTTAACAGAGCAACTGTGCTAAAACAACTTCAGACTAGCTGTATTAAGGACACAGCCACATGGCAGAGGTCCAGTTAGCTTCATCTGAGAAAGGTTTGTTTTTACAGAGCTGTGTATTGAGGGATAACTACAAGAAATACAGCATAGTCCAAATCAAACTGTACAGTAGGCTGCAGTTACCACTCAAGCTAGTTAAGTGCCTGAAAGACTCGAGTATTTTTTCTGTTTTTCTAGGGGATTACTGATTCAATTCTTTTTTTTTTTCTTCAGTTAGGACAAAATATACGTTCTGTCAAACAAACTGTGAAAAGATACTTGAATGTTCTCTAATCTTAAGTAAATAATTCAGATGAGATATGCATGTAGAAGTATATAAAAATACCATACATTTTATTATTGCATTACGACCTTTTATGTTGAAGGATATGCATGTGTACTACCAGTAGAAATGTCTTTAACAATGAAATGTAATATAAACTATTCTTCTCATCTGTGTAAAAAAGCTAGCAATATTTTTTTTGCAAGGTCATGAGAAGTCATAGAGCTGGATCAGGAGTAACCCCTACTGTAACTGTTGAAAAGCAGTAGCTACAAAAGGGATAAGAATTGCTGTGATGTAAATCAGTAATTGCATGAGCATAGAAGGAGAACTTCACAAAAATAGAGAGACCAAGATGTGCAGAAAATTCCTACACACCCACCATTTTCTGTGGAGCTAAATGAATGGGAGGAAGTTCACAAGAGAGACAGAAGGTTTTTTCCCAAGCAGGCAACCAGTAGGATTATTGCTGTAATTGTTCATTTAATTATTCAATGCCATTTGGGAGGAGAAGTTGTTTGTAGCATAGCTATGTGACAGGTGCCCAGTGTTGATATGTCTCATTATTTAAATAATAAATTATGTCTTTTTAATGCTGTTTTACAACTGGCATTTGCAACTGTTGAACTTGTTTATGTGGAAGCGGGAGGGAAACATTTTTGTCTGGAGATTTCAGACTTTATTTTTTAATTAAAAACTGTGCATGTGGCTAATGTTCACTGTCACTGGATTGCACCCCATTTTCTCTGTATTGATAAGAAAAACCTTGGGCTAGTATAAGTCTAGAAGGTCATTAGGGCTGTTTTACAGAAAAATCATTAATTCAGCCTGGTTGCACAGGCTGCATTAGAGGTGATGCTGAATTACTACTCTGGAGTAGAAAAGACTGTTGTGCAAATTGGGGTAGGTTGTTGATTTTCAATTAACCATTTATTAAAATAGAAAATGTCAGATCATCTTTATATGAAGTCTATTGAGACAGTGACAGGGTAGACTAAGAAAATCATGCATGACACTATAATGTGTTTCTATGCATTTTTTTAATAGAAACCAAAAATAATGTGAATCAATACAATTTTTGATTCCAGTGTCTAATAGTTCTTACTAATTTTCAGCTATTGGAATACCATTTTCCAGGTGCTTAGATTTTACTGAGACCATCTTTATTAAATGGAGGAGTAGGTCATAATAGGCCTTTGAATCTGACTGTGTATCTATTATTTTCACTTACATACTGTCTTGAGAGAAAAGAAGGTAGAGAACACTGGAAAACAGATAGACATCTTCAGCTATTACTGATGAAAGGGGACATGTAAGCCTGAAGGGTGATGACAGGCATGATGTATATCCAGCTTGTTGACCAGCTGGAAATACATGTTTTCCTTTTTTTTTTTTTTCATTGATGACAAGGACCTGATTTTGAGCTTGATTTTGACCTTCAGATGTGTAGCCTGTGCAACACTGTCATTATTGCATACAGTTAGTACTAGGTAAAGTGCATTCTCTTTAATTTGGTTAAAATGTTTCTCACCATGACAGTGTTATGAAATCTCCCTATCTGTCCTAATGGAGGCACAGATTATTTAGCTTTATTCATGCAAATTGTAACTCATATTTGTCCATGATTCAGAAGAGTGAAGTGAAATAGGAGACAAAAAGATAGGTTATGTTTTCTATTCTTTGGACACTGATGGATTGTCTCACAAAAAAAATTTAAAAAAAATCTTGAAGTTTGCCAAGATCTGCTACCCTGAAGGAAATTGTGACGGTTGAGGGGGCAGTATGCTTATGACAGTCCATCAATCTCATATAATCCATGAACATTCAGGACCTCCTCTGATATTCCAAACATGTTTCAGCATATGCTTTGTACTGGAGGAAAAAAATTCTGAGATACACTTCTCCAGATATATTCTTACATAACAGATGAGATTATTTCCTAGACTGATACATTCAGTGTCTTTATGTCTACCATATGTTTAGCAATGTTACAAGTGTATCTTGAGAAGACTTTGTACAGTCACCTTGCTTTTAAGATTAAAGAAAAAAAAGATGCTTAACTAGTCTTGACATATTTCAAGTACTGATCAAAGAATTTTGTAGCTCTTGCCTACATAGGTCAGCACGTTAGTTTATTCTTAGAAGAAGTATTTAAAGCTGCAAGGGATTATTTGTTTTGAAAATCAGCTGTAACTTCCTAATACCTCCTGTTGTCCAGCCAGGGCATCCAGCCTAAATACTGCTCAGAAATTAGCAGTGGAGTAACAAAATCCAGAAAGACCTGACATTGCACATCTCATTACCTCTAGACTAAAGCAAGTGCCCACCTAAGTGAAAATATGAAGTATTTAAAACAGATTACATGTCAGTTGCTCTGACAAACTCATCGCTGGGACTGTTCAGCCACAGGTTAAGATCCTGTTTGTTGTGATGCCTGTCTTTTTGTGTAATTCAGTCAGTGAAATTTAGACATAGCCGCCCATTTTCAGGGCTGTGCCAACTGCTTGGCTGTGCCAATGATCACCACTTTTAATTAGCTCTTCTACACTCTTCTACGTCTCTGTCTTGTACTTTCAATGATGGAGTCATTAATGAATTAATAATAAGTGGTAAATAACCCAGAGGATGTTGTATAGAGAATTATCTCACGAGTGTGAGTGCAGCAAATGCTAGGATGGAACACAGCACCAGGAGCCTTGCACAAAGCCCTGTGCCCAGGGTGTGTTCAGCAAAGGGGGTGACAAGAGGATCCAAGTCACCATAACATCCATTTATTATGTCACCCATAACAAATCCAGAGTAAGAGCCCCGAAAACTAGAGGTGGTTTTTTTCTTTAATTTCATCAACACTTTGAGCAGTTTAGTTCTCTCCAGAGAGAAATGCTTTTCTGATGGATTTCATGCAGAAGAAAGAACACCACAGTCTGAAAGAAGACTGCTTTCCACACCTTCTTCCCAACCCTGACTTCCTATCAAGCTCACAGGGACCTGTGCTTGCAGTTACACAGGCTAGTCCTGGCTGGCTTGGGAAGCTTAACTTCATATCAATCTTAATAAAGGACAATTAGAGAGCAAAGGTGATTATTACTGTCAGCCTGAAATTTGTCACCTTGAAATTCCATTCCATTTGGAAAGTTTACCCTGTATTAAGCTTGAGAAATGACTTTGGCAGCACTCCTCCAGAAACTGGTAATTTTTCCATGGATTTTAGTGCAGAATGAGATCAGACTTCTGGAGTAATCTCTGTACTTGTTTGTCTTGCATATTATTACAGTTGTTTTGATTTTAATAAACCAGAGTATTTACATCACTTATCCAGAATCCAGTAGAGGATTTAGCAACACAGCACAGTGCATAGGATAATCTTCACAATGTCACTGCCAATAGTATTGCCTACTTAAATCAAGCTTTGACTGACACATTATTTTTGTCTGTCACTGTGTTGCATCTCAGCTGCTGTGTATATATACAGCTTGATGCTCTGTATCCTCAGTTTTCATTACAACATTTTTACTGAGAGCAACGTTAAGATGTTAAAAGCTTAAACTTGACACTGATATATGTTCAGTTGAAACATATTTTGTTACTAATGTATTTTAAAATGAATGTGGTACCATATGACTAAAAGTTATTTTGCCTAGAAAGTAATACACACCTTCTTTTTCTCCCTTAAGCATTAAATGAAAATAAATGAGCGTCGATATTTTTCACTCAAAATACTTAGGAATGCATAAACTTTAACCTAAAGCACTTGGTAGTGATAATTTCTAAGATAGCCAATGTTTTTGTTTGCTTGTTCTGTAATCTTTTCTTAGGGTGAGAAGGGAACTGTAGGTGACCCTGGACCCAGAGGACCATATGGCTTGCCTGTAAGTTGCACGGAGTTTGTACACACTGCACTTTTCATCCCTCCCTGATTAAACTTTGTGTGCTTTATGGCTGATTTTCACCTAGCAGTAGACTTAGTTGGAAAAGGCAAAGATTGATAATAAACCCTGACAGTGCAAGGTCAATGGCCTATATCATACTCTTGTTTCTATCCATGCACATAAAAATCCAGACCTGACATGAACCAACAAGAGAGAGGAGATGCAGAATGCAGGTGCTCCTGGTTCAGCAGCCTTTGGCCATCAGCTGCCTGGGGACCATGTGGGAGTGCCAGGAGTTCAGGAGGAACTGTGGAAAGTTATGAATTTCTTAATGTCAGTAAACTCGGGTTTCCATGCTGCAAGGTTTCTTCACCATTTTGCTTTTCTTTTATTTGTTACTTCAGAGACCTGTTTTGTTTTCATTTCTGTGCCATCTACTCAGAAGCAATATGAGAATTTCATTGTTACTCATTCATAGGTAGAAATTATTTGTTTTAAATCAGTAATTTTAATTGTGATATCCATTTCTAAAATATGAAGGAGAACTTCTTTTGTCCTGACAAGGATATCCCCAATAAAATCAGTTGACTTTTCCTGTTTACACTGCTAATGACCGGATCAGGTGTGTACATATACACATGGCTGTTCTGTACTTTGTCGCAAGGAAAGTCATGTAAATGTGCTTGGCCAGGCACAAGCAGCCTTTCCAGGAGACTTTTAGCATTTCCATACCCTCTCCAGTCTAATCTGTTTGATTAATTAATTTAAGCTGGAATACAGACCTGCGGTGTAATTGGACCCATTTAATTGGATCAGGAGTCAGTGGCTGGAGACAGTTTTCAGGCTCCATTAAGTGTTAAATTAGCTTACCACGCATTTTTATGTGATGGTCACTTTTGTGAGTTATATTAAAAATAAAAAAAAAAATCAGTTTCCCATCCCTGCCAACTAAAGATAAAATTTTATAGGTTTTTCCTTTATTTTTAGTTCGCTCCTGGAATCTGCCTGCAAACATAATTGTAAAGTGAAGCAAAATTTTGCATCCAGGTTATCAGTTCCTGCAAATGTTAAACATGGACAGCAGTGTCCTTGTCTGAGGGAAGCTAATGCAGTTCCTGTGGTTCTTTGGCAGGGCAAAGACGGCGAGCCTGGCCTTGATGTAAGTAATGTGTGTGACCAGGGCGCTCTGAGGGGTCGGTAAGAGCCTGCCAAGAAATCCCTTATGGAGCACAGCACCTTTGCTGCCCTTTAGTGTGCTTGCAGTACCTGCAGAGGGTGTGCTGAATGCTGTGTTTGCTCTTTCTCTGTGGTGAAGAGGGCAAAGATTGTGCAATGTACAGCCCTTATCAACAGACACCACCAGATAGTAGTGCTTAGCAACACAAGCACTTGGTCCTTCGGATGTCAGTAGGCTGAAAAAAATGCTTGCTAAGAAAATATTCAGATGAGTCATTTGTAGAAGAACAAGGAGTCACTTAGTACTGAGTTAACTAAATTTATTCTAATTAAAGAGAATAATTCTGTAGCCTGTAAGGGGTATATTTCAAACCATAGGCTCTTTCCTTGGCATGCTAAAAAGTCTTACTAAAAGTCTTTTTTTGTAGTGCTACACTGAAATCCCTAACTTGGAGGAGGCTTTTTCAGAATGCACATATGCTGTGTAGCATGGATGATTGCTGGTTTGAGTGGTGTGATTTCTTTCTGTAGCTGCCAAAATGTCTGTACCAAGCTCTGTGACTGACTTGTCTCACATGCTCATGTCCGTGCATGTGTCCACATGTATCTCACACATATGCACAGAGCATGTAATGAAATCATCTTTTTAGGTTTTCCAACAGTATTTGAAAACTTAATCTGCGTGTTAATAAAAGTCAACCTATCTTTGTCCATTTTGTTTTTATAGGGTTTCCCTGGTCCTCGAGGAGAAAAGGGTGATATAGGAGAAAAGGGAGAAAAGGTGACCACAGTGTTAACTGTTGCTTGATTCCTCAGCTAATCAGTTCGACTGGCTTTATGCTATAGGTTGTCCCATTAAAACTTATCTTTGTTTTTACTGTGTGCCAAAAGGCAAGTCACAGATACATGCTAGAGCAAAATCATGAAAAACCACAAAAATGTATGTACAGGACCAGAAATATTAACATGTCCCAAAGCACAGCCTTTTTTATAGGCTCATTTTTCCAATCCATCCCGCACTTGTTGAAATATTTAAGGCAGACAGTAGTCATTGTGGTAGTGATTTTATACTGAAGAGCTCAGCTCTGTTCCCTGGCAGTATTTGCAGATTAATGGTTGATCCTGGTATAGCATGCCTGTATATGCTACCTGTCCCACACCAAGTGGCTAAGACAGGAACTATTCGAATTTTTATTTTTAGCAATGTTTTATTTGCAGTTAAGGACTTTGTGATACTTGTGGATTGAAAATTAATCATATGCTCTACCATTCTGGTAAACCAACTAGACAGTGAAGTTAACAGAAAACAGCCTGACTTCATTTTCAGTGTCCCGACACAGTGACTTGGAAATGTGTCCAGTAAAAAGCAATGCAGGACTTAATGTGTGTAGAGAAACTTCATAATCAAATCTCTTCCATTTCTATCCAACACAAAGCCCAGTTGTTAAAATTACTGAATTAGAGCTCAAAGTACTTGATGTAAAACTCCATACATGCAGCAGATGATTTTTCTGGGTCAGACAGGTGTTTTTATCAAGCTGACATATGAAAGTTTAGGCTAGATTAATTTCTCATTATGCTGTCCTAAACAAGAAGAAGGGCTAAAATGTCACCATGAGTGTGTTAGAGTTCATCTCCATTTCATTATATATATGGTTAGGCAAAACACCTCCCAAGAATACATTGAAAAGGGTGTTATGAAATTCATCTTTCCCTTTTGTCCCTTGTATATTGCTCTTTCTTTTGAACTCAGAGGTCACTGGTAAGGTACTGATTTTGCAGAGCAACAGTTGTTTAAGCAGGTGCTCCATGAATATTATGAAGGCAGAGTTTGACCTGGCAGAGTAATCACAATGAATGGTGAGCCCTTGCTTGCTGTCAGAATACAGGTCTGTCTGCCACCAGTGAGCAGATTTTCTCCTTGAGAGCAGCTATCAGTCAAAAGGTGTAACTGGTAGCTGCCAGCTCAGAGAGGTGATGGTCAGAATGCTCTTTGTGCCAAGTGGGAGTTACAGCAAGTGCCAAATTGAATGAGCCTAACAGTGTGTTCTCACCCTGGGATACATTCGAAGAATTGTGTCCAGAAGATAAAAATGAGTAATTGTGCCTCTCTAATAAATTCCAGTGAGGTTGCTTGAATACTGCAGGTGGTCTTCTGAGCCTCACAGTTCAAGAAAAAATCATAAAGAAGAAGGTTACCAAGCTGGCAGGGGTCTGGGGCAAACACAACTGGTAGTAGAGGTTGGAGGAGGTAGACTGGCTTAATCTGACGATGGGGAGGCCAAACTGCTTGAAAGGGGAGATAAAAAGATGATAGAACAAAACTCTTCTGGGTAGTGGCAAATGGGGAAATGCAGGATCACAAGCTGCTCCTTAGAGGTTCTGAGCAATTGTTCACAAGGAGGACAGCCCAGAACTGGGGCAGTGAGCCCAGAGAGGGGGCTGAACCCCTACCCAAGGAGCACTGCAGAACCTGGTCTGGTCTGACCTAGAGTTCAGGAATCACCTTGCTCACGATGGGAATCTTAGGCAACCTCCAGAGCTCCCTTTAAGCCAGTCTTTCTGAGTCTGTGTTTCCATGTACAGCTAGAGCAGATAGGCAGACAAATTTCAGCCACCAGTGCTCCAGAAGATTTCTGGAAGAAAAGATGGAAAGCTGGTAAAAAGTTTGCTTATATAAATATAATGTGAAAATGGAGCAGATGAGATCCAGCACTCACTCAGGATGTAAAAATGTTTTCATGTTCCAGAGTCCAGCATACTGCTTTTGGATGTTAGTCTGTGATTCCCAGGGACTGACTAGTTAAGTCATGGGACTTCCAGTTGCAAGGGAGTGAGGGAATTGTATGTGGGAATGGTGTATGGCACAGCTGCTCCCTTTTTGGAGTTCAGTTGTGGTTTGGTCTGCCTGTGGAGACTTGTTCTCCTGGGCTTCAGGACACATCTCCTAAGAACTCTGGTCCTCCTCCCCCTAAAAATTCATGAAAAGGCAAACCCTGTTTCCTGAGGAGAATGCATGGGATAAAGTAGTTAGCAGGTGTGATACATGTTTCAAAAAGCACACTGTTTTGTGGACTTTCAGAAAGGGGATTGACAGGAAGTCTGTAGGACAAAATTGGAGCTTGAATACCTGCCTTAAGAATTCCCAGAGTATTTAAGGAAAACTAGGAGGCAAAGGAAGGCCTTTCCCAGTGAAAAGCAGGGAAGACATAGCGGAGAGCTGTTGGCTTGTAAAACAAAATAAAGAAATAAAAATCCTGAAGATTTTAAAAAAATCAGAAACCAAACTGTACTGTTCATTTTCAGTGTCCTTTTTGGAGTATGCCCATGCTTTGTGCTTGCATACACTCTTTGCAAGTATATTGGTGCTACATTGAGCACAAACGGCATCAAATGTGACCCTAAGCTGTTGGGTTTCTCTGCTACATTGTCATCTTTGTCGGTTTAAGATGGAAATGTAGCCTATTTATGATTCTTGTCCTATGAGGATTATTTTACATCACAATCTTATAATTTGGTAAGGACTGGTAAAGTTTGGGTTGCTGTTTTTCCAAATATTATCCTCTGATCTTTTGGCACACAGGAAAGATAGACAAATACCTTGCTTCTCTCATGACATGGATGCAGTATGTTTTGCTCATGGAACATTTTGTTTTACTTGACTGTGTCAAGTATGCTGTTGTATTAAGTGACTAATGTACTTTCCTTCCTTTTTAAAATAGAATTTACATATATATATATATTTTTTATATGTAAGAATTATTTTTCTTTATTGTTAATGGATAAAGCCTTTCTGTACTGGTGTGGAACAAGTTGAATGTCTATTTAATATGCTTCACCAAAATCTGTCTGTCTTTCCAAAGGGGCATTCCTTCCTTCTCCTTCTACCCTCATTCCTTACAATTCCTCTGTCTTTTTTACCCTTTTCCTCACAAGTTAAATCCTCCCAATAGCCACAACCTCACTTGCTGGTTCTCCGATGTTATACTAATTTTCCTATTACTATTTTTCCCATTTCTTTGTGAAATCCTGATTTACTCATCCTTCCTATCCCATTTTTTACAATCCTAGCCCAATTTGTTATTTTTTTAAGTGATCCCTTTTTGATTTTTGTGAAATTGAGAGCAACCTGAAACTCATTTACCATTGTGATCAACTGGTGTGAAATCAATTATAAAATGAACTCTAAACCTCTTATACTGCTTGAAGGTGAGGTCATCTTTGCAGGTAGCTTTGTTGAGGGGAATCAACTAATTTCCATGAAAATTAAAGCATTGGAAGTTTTGCATTTAAAAAGAAAACTCAGTGTGAAACCTAAGGATTGAATTTTGGTAAAACAAATAGATGAAACATTGCCTGCAGCAGAGAGAATATTTGAATGTTGAAATGTTCAAATAAATAATCTAATTTTCATTTCTGATTACTTTATGATACCAAGACAATATGAAATTGTTTAAAGTGTCATTGCACCTCTCCATCAAGCAGTTCGAGTGTTTTGATTCCTGCAACGGGGTTTGAAATGGTCATGTTGTATTTGGAGTGACAGCAGTGCACCCTCAGTGATGTCTGTGGGTTTCTATGGACACCACAGAGAATAGGATTTGTTCAAACTCTTACCAGAGTGCAGAGGGTCGGTTAGCAAAGGATGCTTCTGGTCAGGTTCACCCTTGATGTGACACCCTGGCAGCTGATGGAATTGAGTCAGCCATCCCTGTGAAGCATCTGTGCCACAGGTCTTTTATCAAAAGACTCTGCTGATGGATTCTGCTCTCCCAAAGTTACTTCTGGCTAGTGGCACATCCTCTGGGAAGCTGACAAGTTCAGCTTAGTGAGCATGTGCCCTTCAGTGCTATCACTTATCAAAATAGGAGACCTCTTATTTTGGACTGCAGATTTGCCTCTGTCTCAAGAAATCAGTGATTTCAAGCCCTGTTCTAGGTTTCAAAACATTCAAAATACTGATATGAAATACCAACACAAACTAATAGAGACTGATTGAAGTTCTTGCTTGTGATCATATAATTTATTTTTCCACATAATGCACCATCCAAACCAGAACACAGTGGTAAGTGTCCTTTCAGCTCTCCATTGGCTTAAAAAGAGAAAAATGCAAACTTTAAACCCAATCTTTCTTTTTTTTTTTTTTTTCTCAAAAGAATGAAACTTGTTTTATCCAAACCGTTGTATCCACAGGGGGAAAAGGGAAAGAAAGGCAAAAAAGGGCCTAAAGGGGAGAAAGGAGAACAGGGTGCTCCTGGATTAGATGCACCTTGCCCATTGGTACGTCTCACTTGTGTATTGGAAGATCAGTCATCCTGCTGTAAACTGATGGAATAAGAAATGAGGAGAGAGGAATAAGCACCAGCTACTGTGTAACCTGTCGCCATTTGTTAACACAGCTTCATCTCGAGTGCAAATTCTGGAGCAGACTTTGTAAACCTTGTAATTTGGTTTAAAGCACCAGACTTAAAACCTTTGAGCCAACTTTGAGAGGTTTAGATGGTGGGGGGTTTGGTTTGGGTTTTTTGTCTGCAAAATGCATTGGAAAGGAACCAAATTTAGAATGTGCCAGAATCAATGCCCTACAGGTTTACATCATAAGCAGTCAGCTTGTTCCTCTTGCCTCTCTGTTGTTTTTTTGTTCACTCCATTTAAGTCAATACTGAAGGCATTTCCTTGAAAGTAACGTTGCAAGTTAATCTTTACAAACAGGGATTCCGTGGAATTAAGGGGGAAAAAGGGGAGCCAGGCCAGCCTGGCCTGGATGGGCTGGATGCCCCTTGCCAATTGGTACAGTATTTCTCTTTCCTACCAACCCTGCATGCAGTTCCTTTGTTTGTAGTCAGCCATTCTCAATGTAAAGTAATGTTTTTCTGAGCTGACTTTACATTTTTCATGTAACACATGCATGTGCATGAACAAACCAGCTGCTTCAAGTGATCGTAACTGCAATGACAGAACACACATTTTTGTTGATGCCTTAAGCCTAACTCTCAGCAATTTTCTCCCACATCATATGGTAATTTATAAGTTTGTGTCCTTCCTACATTTTCCCTGAGAATTGTTGGTTTGTTACTTTCCTCGCAAAATACCCATTGCCTTACTCACTCAAGTCATAGAAATCCAGCACAAAGTTCACCTCTAATCAAGTCTGATGACTTCTGTCTTGCACTGGCTCAGTTCCACACCCTGGTCTGTCCCATAGCTATTCTGCACTCTGGTCTTCCTTCCAATTCCATGCCATCTTAGGAGCATGTTTTTACAATTTGGCCAAAATGAGAATCACAAACAGAAGGATGTAAATGCTGTTTCTAAAAAATCAAGATTTCCAGTAAGCCAAGCTGGAGCTTGGCTTCCAGACCATCCACATGTAATGTTTGTGGTGTCTGGCCTGTTCATCAGAGTATTCAAACACATCTGGAAATAAAAAGCTTACCTGACGTTTGTAAGAATATAACGGTCTGCAGCCCAAACCCTCACTGTCTTTGTTATTTAATGTCTTCAATATAATGGTCTTACCCTTGGAACTTACCTTCCTGGAATACACACAACACTCCCCACCCTATGCTAGCATGAATTCAAGTTCCTACCTATACTAAAATGCTACTTCTTGATCCTCTCCCTTGTACCAATCTGGCAACAATGATTTTTATTTAGTGGTAAAGTAAATTGGAACTCTTTTCCATTTAAGAAAGGAAACCCCAAATGAATAGTACATACACATTTCCTAAAGATACAAGGAGGATTTTCTTTTTAATTGTTCATAGTAAAATTTGATCTGCATGTTCTGATATTGTTTGGTGGTTAAGCACGGTTCTCTAAGATGAATGTTAAATTAAGTAGGTTTTATTTTGACTATAGCACTTCTAATATGAAGTTAATTGCTTTTTAATTGTAAATACAAAGTCCATTAAGATTATTCCTATAGTCCATGTTGTTTGCTTTCAATTAATGGTAACCATATCTCATATTTTGTTGGGGATAATCAAGCATGCTTTTTTAATTTTTGTAATTTAAAAATGTTTCTCTGTCTCTGTATTATCATTTATATCTGAAGATTCACTAACAATCATTGATGGATAAAAGAATATTCTGTTTGTAGATAATTGCTAGAATAAGCTGTTCAGCAAGCAGCACTCTCATGTTTAGGCGGCAAGTCATTCATATCAGACCACATGCAAGTATATTCAAAAATCCGTGCTAACCATTATCTGCACATTAGGTTAATGTAGGTTAACATTAAGTATTGGTATTCTAAATTCTAAGAAATGTAAAGGCCTGATTTTTTTCTGCTTCTGCTATATTCACCTTCTATGTGCTCCTAATTCTGAGCACATAGCTCCCTGGATAAACCCTGAACAGCCATGTAAATTGGAATTAGATCCATGAAAACTAGTATGACTGGTTGAAAGCTGGCCCTGGTCTTACTGGATGCATGGAGATACATGAAGGTAGGGTAGCAACAGAAAAGAAAAGGAGTGACTCTCACTAAGATGAGAAGAAATTAGATGACCATATTGTCCAGGCACTGAAATGATCAGTGGTGCTGTACTGCCCTGCTCCCACCGCTGATGTTTTCTTCCACTGTGGTGCTCAGGGTGTGTTCAAGCCTTAAGATTTCACTGCTTCATTCAAAAACTAATATTGAAAGTGAAAAGAAAAGATCCTACTCCCATTCAAGTTTTACTGTCTTATCACAGGGTGACCTTTGTACGAGGGGTCCATAAAACATAATACTCTCCAGATAAAAGTGATAGTATTTTCTTTTCTCATTGATCTTGTACATTCAGATGCAGATTGTTGTGAATAAAACAGATTATATTTAAAATAACGTGTAGCCTGAGATCTAGCAGCAAAAAGAAACCGATTAAGAAGTTCTAATGATTTAGAGAAAAACAAATCTTTACAGCAGAGAAGTGCATGTATGTATTTACAGTGTAAACTTTCCTGCCTTTGGCTTTTTCTTCACTTTGAGAATAAGAGAGGGAATGAGTTAACTGGTAGATACTTTTTAGATAGAAAGTCAAATCTGCTTCAGCTTTTCTGAGAGATGTTGATGAAGTATCTATCCTATCAAACTTACTTATGCTTCTTTTTTTCTTTTTTTTTTTTTAAATCCTTTTACTCCCCTTGAAACAGGGTCCTGATGGATTACCAATGCCTGGCTGTTGGCAAAAGGTAGGATGGGCAGAGATTTTCAGGAGTAGTATGAGCTTAGCACTCAGAAATGCCTGTCACAATCATACTGAACAGTGTCAAGATATGCTTCAGAGCCTCCTAGACAGACATATCCAGCAATGCAAGATCAGACCTCTCCATGACAATATTCTTGTGATATGTTGTAATTTATGTAGAATAATAACTCATTGAGGCAGTACTGTAAAAATAGTTGGCATTAGTTTCCTGGAAAGTCTAAGACTTTTCTTTTTTCGCATGAAGACTCACACGTCCTTTGTATTTCTGTAGATGATCAATGCTTCCTATTCATTATAAAAACTCATGGATGTGGCCTTTTTGTCAAATATTTCCATCGATCTATTATTATATTAGTTTTCTGGGATACTGAGAAGGATAATGTATCCTGACCTTTTCTTTGCCTTACTTTTCTATTCTTCAATAAATCCTCCTGGGTTTTTTGTTTTATGGCAATATTAACTGATGACATTATTTTAGTAAAGATTTAACCTAGACAGTGCTTGATTTAAAAACATAGCATTCAGGATAATATAGTTGGAGAAAAACTGGCATATAATATATCAGAAAACATGAAGCCTAAGTTGAATCCTGGGTGCATTTATCTCTGAAGAATAGTTGATGCTGAGGAAATAACTGTCCATATTTGCAACTCTGCCTTATCTATGTATTTGTAATAGATGTCTGAAATATCTTACTAATTTGATTAATCTTTATCTCTTTTTGTCTCTGCAGTGATGAATCTAACCTTACAAGCATGAAGTTGTGTATATAGTGCTCCACTTTTTTTATTTATAGTTGAGAACTGAAAATTTGATTTTACAAGTCTGAGATATGTTTACATGTAGCTGCTTCTACTTGTTTGCAATAGTCCATACATACGTCTTTTTTTCACCTGCATCTGCAGTTAGATGATACAATAACTGCAGGATAAACCTGCAAAGATTTTCTCTCTAATGGGAGAGATCTCGAAACAATGATCAGTAATGGAAATCAGTATTTCTGTAAATTCTTGTATTTTGGCTTGTGGATATGCATGGACAATGAGTGCCATGAACTAGTTTACAAGAAATTGTGACCAAATAAGAGCAAAATGCTATGAAATGTACTGTACCAGCTGCTGTTGGAGTTTACTGACTTGCTTCCATGTCCATCTTAAGCACGTCACTGATTCATGACACCACATCTGCTCATATGAACTAAAAGCATGAGT
The DNA here is from genome assembly GCA_013397245.1 of Thryothorus ludovicianus. Classification (NCBI taxonomy): domain Eukaryota; kingdom Metazoa; phylum Chordata; class Aves; order Passeriformes; family Certhiidae; genus Thryothorus; species Thryothorus ludovicianus. The sequence goes on along the minus strand of VZTB01008017.1, from coordinate 975,193 downwards.
TTGTGTGCCAGACCTGCTTGCTGTGTGATCTTGAGTGGCTGTTCACAGTGACCTTTGATTCCAGCTTCTGAGTCATTTCCTTTTGTCATCTCAAGGGAGTCACACCATGGCTCATTGCTAAAAAGAGATAAACCAGAGGAGCATAGAAAGAGGCCTTGAATTTTTGGGGAATAGCATTCCAGCTGCAGGTGGATGGCTTCCAGTCTTGCGGGATACTTGGCCCCTTTGATCAAGGAGGGTCCCGCCTGTTGATCAGCATCGGTTTTGCCTCGCACTGCTCACGGTCGTGAAGACATTCACGGTAGGCCCTGTCGAGTCCTTAATCAGGAGGGACAGAAGTTTGAAGGAAAAACCAGACTTCTCTGTGGGTTGTTTGAAAAGGTTACAGAGGTGCTGCAGGGATCATTTGATGGCAGACACCGCCTGAGACCAGAAGCTTCTCGACCTCACTCGAGGACGGACAGAGTGTGTATACTCTGCATTTTGTATTTTGGGACTGCTGGAGGAGAAAGCACTCTTGAGGTGGGGATGAATCAGATCATCCTCCAGAGGAGGATAACAATGGAACTGACCAGAGATGTATGTATCATGGTGTGGTTTTCAGGTTATTCACTTTAAATTACGCATAACTAGCTGAACTTCTCTGCAAGATTCTGGAAGCAATGGCTCGTTTTGTTTCCTTTTCCTGTTACTGTTGCCATAAAGAATGCATTTCAATAATCTATTCAACATTTGTGATGACGGCATTGAAGAAAATACTTTCAAGCCACGTATTCATCTTGTTTCAGTATTAACAGCTTTTATGTTGGAGTCTTTGAAGCCTTTAAGTCTCGAAAAGAAAGAGTTTATTTTTGTGTTTCACAGAGTGTTGTATTCATCTTGTTACTTTTATGTTGTTAGGGTGATTTTAGTGGACATTATTGCTTAAAAAACATTGGAGAGAAACAATTCTGTGTGATTATCACTGCACGCTTGTCACCACGCTGCACTGTTAAATTGTTGATTTTTCTCCCTTTCTGCTCAGATGGCTTTCTGGAGAAACATTTCCTTCTCTGCTTTTTTTATTGCTTGAAATACATAATTTGTGCACATTTGTAGTTTTGCCACGGGGTGTTTTTTACAATTTTGAGTCTTCATATGGTGCACTGAAGTTAGTTTGAGAAATTAATTTATGAATAATGATGCCATATTTGGCAGGTGGAAATTCTTTTTCTATCACCTCTGTTCCTAATGTATATAGCAGGATTATCCCAGACAGTTTTAGTTATTTTTCAAAGAGTTGTCTTTCATATGTAGACCAAAACTGAAGTTGAAGAAGACAGCCTGTCTCCATTCATATGAAGGCACCTTATGCCCTTCTTGGAACGCACATTTTTCCTTGCTCCTCATTTCTAAATCATGTGAGGATGGGGTCACACTTTTTGTAATGCTTCACAACCTCAGATCAGTGGAAATGCCAGTCTAATGGAATATTTCCCTTTGATAAATCTTTATTGTCATTTTGGTACATTGGAGTCAAACCCAGCTTTTCATTGAGGAAAACCCAGATTTTTAAAGCAAAAAGTCCATTTAGTGGCCTCCAATTAGTAGTATCTTACTAATAAAAACAAAAATCTGATACTATACACTGAATACTATATTTCTACTGCTCAATTCCACCTTTCCAATAGTAAGAAATAAGCAAGCGTTCACAGATGTAAAGGAAATATGTTTTGCTTTCCCTAAATTTTCAGAGATGCAAGTATCAAGCTGTTTGAATAGCAATGATCACAACAGTGAAAACCTTCAGGCGGCACAGACAGAATATAAAATGTTACAGCAATAACTCGACTGGGAGCCTTTCAGAAGGAGGGCAGGAGCAGCAGCACCGTGTAAGCCTCTGACTTGGCCACTTCCAGTCTGCCTGTTGAGGCAGCACTGTCCCTCAAAGCCAGCAGGCTGAGGAGCAAGCAGCCTGCCCAACAGAAGGGAGAGGCTCATGTCAGTGTCCTGACCTGGCACAAAGGGCTGGGTGCGTGGTAGGTGTGCAGACTAGAAGCTGGATGTTTTTTAAGGTATCTAATACTGGCAATCAGTACAGTAAGATGAAATATATTTTAAAGGTCCTTCAGAGTATTTACATGCAAAATTAAGTGGGATGTTTATTATCGGGCTAGATGATTTAGCAGCTCCATATTGAGGCTGTCCACAAACACAACTCGCTTAAGAGAAAGCAGCAAGATAAATAATGCTGTCATTAGCACTTTCTTTTTATTTGTGTACCTATCTTTTTTAACTGCCCTCCTAGCATCCATTTCTATATGCACCCACAAAGCTAGCAGAGCTTTGGTCCATGGTTTTGTCATTCAGGAAATAATTACAGACACTTCTGTAAAGTGTCAAAACTTAATTCTCCTTTTACTCCCTGACACTGAGACCCTACTGAAGAAACACTTAAGCACCTTCATTTGCTTTCTTTTCAGTCTTGTAAATTAATTTCTTTATTAAATTCCCAGTAGCTAGGAATACTTTCTTTTTTTTCCCCAAATAATCTTTCTTGGCTTTTTTAGCCTTTGTGTTGTTCAATATCATGAAACATTCATTCCTTTTAAATTACCACAGTGAGCAGTAGATAAACAATTTAACTTGAAAGGTTAAACTGCATACATAGATTTGGCATTAATATTTGCATCTCAGATTGAACTGAAATGAAACTTAACCATTTGTAAAAAGTTGCATGGTCAGTACAAAAAAAAGAATTTTTTTTAATATTTCATTAAGTAAAGCACCCTGTGAAGACTTGCAATATGTTTATTTTGTTCAAGAAGTAACTATTTCTGGTGCTAGTATATATTTTTCCTTTTGATGGCAAAGCTACAGTTTGAGCTGCCAGTGTGTTGTTGTACCTTTTAGTGGCATTCCTCCAGATAGATATATGATTTGTTTTGTTTGTGACAGGAACAGTAGTTCCTCCACCTGTGTTTTCAGTTTTAGAAATGTGTAGTGGTATTAGGCTACACAGTTTCTATATCCCTGACTTTTTCAGATATGATTAATCCTTGTTTCTTTGAGATTTTTCAGTATTTGTTTTGTATGAAGTTTTGTAATTATCTGTTACTCCAGTGCATTAAAACCACATTGTGCAGAAGTCCTGCTACAGAGGCTGCAAATCTTTTAAGCACTGTATGGAATATGTCTGACATACATGGTCCTTGTCTTCATATTCATAGGCTAACTATGGGAAAGCTTGCTTTGAGGATGCTTTGGACAACGTTTTATTTTTTTCCTGAGGTAAAGCATGAGGTGTTAAATCACAGAGCAATGATACAATGTATTTTTTTGTTTTATATTTTTATTTCTTGCTGGTCGTGATGTCATATTCTGGTAGAGTAGCAAAGCAGAATGATACTCGTCATCCAGCTGTTTATATATTCTTTTAGTGTATGGTGCAAGTAGTATGAATGAGTTTCAGAATCATCAAATCCATATATCTGTAAAGTTGGAATCATTCTTAAGATTGGTGTACAGTGTGGGAAGTTAGCACTGGCTCCGCTGAGTGTCGCAGCCACGGGTGGGGTTCGTGAGCATCAGTTCCTTGGTTATGCCACGAGAGAGACCAAGCAACCCCAAATGAGATCAGCAGACCCTTGGTCCTTGTGGGAGGGTGGTGCTTGTAAGGCTGGGGGCAGTGCCAGGACACGTGGCTGGGATCCTGGATCCCCATGGGGTGTGCAGAGTTGTCCCGCTGGCCGCCCCAGGACCGGGACCGTAAGCCTGGCTCAGCCCTGCAGGGCTCTGCCCTGGCTGTGCTGCCCACCCCAGCAGGGGCCAGGGGACAGAGATGCATCCTCTCCTGGCAAAGCTCTCTCAGACACGCAGGAGGAAGGACTCTGGTGTTATGCTTTATAATAAGAAGAATATTTCTACCTTCAGCAGTGGGGTTTTGGCTAAATCAGGACCACTTCAGTAAGAGCTGCAGAGATATTGTCAGCCTGTTTATTGAAAGTGATGAAGAGGTTCAAGGCATGCAGAAGGTGACCCTTCCCTTCAAATTTCATGGGTCTCTGCTGCTTGGCATCTTAAATTATATTTTTAAATCTCTGTATTTTACCTAATAAGATTCCTAAGTTTTCACACTGAAGACTCACACAAAACACATCTGCAAAGATAGTGGTCAAAAGAAAGTCTAATTTGTAGTCATTGCAAAAATTCTATTTCAGTGACTGGAATTAAAACTAACACTGATTTTTTTTTTTTCTTTTCTGCCATTTGTTTTTATGGATGTCAATGTTGCTGTAATGTACAAATGAAGGTTTTCTTGCACCCTCTGTTATTAAAGTATTTTACGTGGTGGTTGGAGTCATTAAATGCAGTTAGGAACAAGTGCCTGCCACCATCATTTGTGAAAAAGATACTCTACAGAACTAGTGGAGTTTGTATTTTAAAAGGGATTTGGAGTGTTGTTTTTGTTTCATTTTATTTTGAATGCATCCAATTATCAATGCTGCTTGGAAATTGAATTTTCTTTGAAAGCAGGGGGCCTTAACTTAACCTGGGACCGTTAGTGTTTTACTTGTTTCTATTTAAAAAAGAAATTGTATGAATTTCCCAGATCCCATTGGTACTTGCACACTTCTTTGAAGTATTATGGAGAGTTGGGTTGGTGGAAGAATGTTTTACATATTGTTAACATATATGTGGATGTTCTTATATTATTGTACATGTTTGGGAAAATATCACACAACTTTAAAAATGTTGCTAAGATGTATGTATCTGACTTTTTCCTTTGGAAAATATTATATATTTTTATTTGTATTTTTTACTTTTTTAAGTTCATCTATATGTGCCGTTATTTTTGTATTGCAAATGGTCTCATAAATGAAGTAGAAGAGATAAAAATACAAAGAAAAGTAATTTGGTAAAGATTTCAGTGCTTGGGGGGAAAAATACATGGGTCAGCATCATATTATCAATACTAGAAATATTTTGAGTGTCTTAGCACTGTAAATATTTCACAAGACCTCTTTTGATGAGTAGTGTAAAGAATTGCAAGGTTTTAATCACCCATTTTAATTTGTTATTATTTACCACTTTCTTGTGGCCACTGGTCTTGACTTAATTGGACCCGATCAAACAGCATGCTTTTGTTTTTATTATTAAAATTTCTCCTTGTTTTTCAGTTTAATATTGTTTTGTTTTCTTTCAGTTTTATACTTCGGGTTTTGTTTCTTGCTTGTGAGAAGTTGATCTTCAGAATTATTTTTACACTATTTATGATTTATTTTCATAATGTAAAAAGTGTGTAATTATTAAAATATTAATCCAACCATTGGTGCTGATTTTGAATAGTTATAAAGTTCTTAATGTTGGTGCAAAAAAGTGTCCTAGTCTGTCTGGATTGGAAAACGTGTGCTGCTTTGTGCCAACCTAGAGAGTTGTGTCAGACATTCACACAAAAATCAAGGCCTCTGCCAGGTGTGCAGAGAGAAAACTCACCTTTCTCTTCGTGGTCTTAATGTGGCTTTCCCCTTCAAAGCAGTGTCTCTTCATTATCTTTTCTAAACAGGCAGCACAGGCCACGGGCATCCACAAATGATGTAAGGAAGAAGCTTTGCTGCAAAGCTTGGAGCCTTTCCTCACTCTGGGAAAAGTTGCAAGGGTCTGTGTATTACCTAGAATTTGAAACTATTGCTTAGGCAAGTTCAGAGGCGCCATGGGATCTAAAGAAATAAAGCTGAAAATCTCCAGTCTCCCTTTTCTGTAGTTCTGAAGGTGAAAAATAAACCTGAACTGCTGAAAAATAAAGATGGGTGCAGGCAATGTCACAAGTAACAGTGCAAACTAGAAAATGTGAGGGTCTCTTTCCCATAGACCCAGCTTGTTCAGAAATGGTGGAACATTGTAATTATTACAAAATGGTATATTTTTAAGCTCACCCTGGTTTAAGAAGACATGCATCTGCAGGAGTCTCCCTGAACAAAATATTTAAAAAGCAAACAAACCACTGAGGAGCAACTGTAAGTTCTTCAACACATTATTTAAATGTTTGGATTTTCTAAATCCCAAAATATGTCAGACAAACAGAACACTCCACATTGTTCCCCTTTCCATCACCTCAAAAATGCAGTCATTGTAGGTAGAGAATTGTAGGTGGACAGTTTTGGCCTCTCCTATTAACTCTTGCTAATCCCCATAAATGTCCATTAATCTTATCTTGTTCTGTTTTAGACTCTTGGAGGGGCTAAAAATATCTTTGCTCCCTTCCCAGGATGAGGTTTTTCCATCTTAAGGTGCTTTGTTCTGCCAGGCTGAGTGCGTGACCCCAAGGGCTGCCAGGGCTGCTGTCACCCCGGCTGGGCAGCCCTGACCCAGGTGACGTCCTTGCTTCAGCTGTGGCCACTCTTCCCCTTTCCCTGCTTCCATCTTTCTCCTTTCTTCAGCTTTCGTAGTGAAAAACAGTTCTAGATGTCCTGCCAAAACACAAACGTGTTCTGAACTGCTGCCAGAGCCAACACGCCATGGGTTTCCCATTCCATGCTTTGACAGCATTCCTGTCATTTTTCACTTCTGTGCTCCCTTTAGAGCTTTAAATGCTTTAGAGACAAACCTCAGGTAGCCAATATCCTGCAGCCTTCCCATCCTACTGCACCCATGGGACGTCACTTTCCTCTTGCATTGCCTCTTTCATAATTTTGTGATGTGCCAAAGTACATGCGGGACTGCATGTGAAATGCCTGCCAGTTCTGCCTCTATTTTTTTTTATTTTTTTTATTGGAGCTTTAATTAAATACTTAAAGGTTATTATGCAACTCTGCCTTGCGGACCTAGTAAACCTGTTAATCCCTACCCAAATAAAAAATAATGCAACAGAAGTGGCTTTTTATGTCCACATCTCACACAGCTTCACCTTGTGGTTCAATTATAATAACCAGACACAAACGTTTAAAAAAAAAAAAACAACCAAACAACTAAGGAGCTGACAAATCATTTCATGTTCCAGCAAGTAGTAACAACTGCACCCAAATAAATACTGAAACAAACAAGGGAATGCCAAAACATTTGTCATGTTGCTGCAGGCAGTCTTTCTGTCTTCCCAGGGTAACTAATTTGTCTTCTCTTCCATTGGCTTCTGAGAATTTCCAGATAGAATACTCACAGGTCATTCCACTTTCCCATCTCCTAGATGCAGTAAAAAAATAGATTGGTTTGCTTTATATATACATGTCTATAGTTTAAAGTGCATATATATGTGTATTTATATGTGTTTGTATGTGTATATATACACATATATAGATACTTACACATGTATATATGTAGCTATGTCTTCATGTGTCTACTTGAACATATATAAATGTATAAATACATGACTAGTAGAATTCAGAAAATTCTGTACACAAACCTCTTCAGAGAGATCACTGTCTGCTAATACAGTTGTACTCAAGCTGCTTTAGTTTATCGCCCAAATCAAAGGTGGACACAGGTCCTGTCACATAACCAGGATGAAGGGTTTTTTCATGTGCTTACACCAAGACAGAATGTTCAATAGCTAATAAATATCCTGATTGTTGTTTTATGTGCAGCTTACAGCTTGACTGAGTTTCCAAAGTGCTCATACCTAAGCAGAGCTGTCACGAGGTCTTTCTGGCATCACCTTTGGCTGCTCCCTCCTGGAGCTAACAAATATCTGGTAACTTGTTGCCAGCTTTGAGGATCTCTCTTCTATTTGATGTATGAAAATCGTTGTGAGGTAATTGATTCTGGTTGAGATAAAACTGATAAAAACTAATGTTGGCAACACACCCTGTGCTTAACCGACTTAGGGCCCTGCCGGACCGGTCACTGCATGAACTCGCAGGCAGGTCCATTCCCCTTCCAGAGCAAATGCCAAGCAGCTGCCTAGCCCTGAGAAGGTGCAGACAGGTATGGTTTGTCCATCTTTAAATTTCTGTACTCAATCAGATCTTCAGTGCAGATCAATTTCCACAACAAATCCATCTGCAATGGGTTTGCTTCTCAGGATGCACCAGCAATATATTGTTTTTTTGGAGGAACTCCTTCACAGTTAAATAAGTAGCTAGAGGTGTCTTACTTGGATGCTTTGGGTAACAGAAATATTTACTTCTTTTCATCCTTCATACAGGAAGCCAGGCTGCTGCTTTCTGGTACCATGCCAGGACGAAGCCCATTTGTAAGCATGGAAAAAAATAAATTAAAATGTTTGTAAAGCAAACAGAGCAGGATGGAGTAAACAACATGTTTTGGTTTGCATTTTTTATTTTTTTATTAAAACACAAGTATTTTGTAAGAAAATAAAAAAAAGAAACTATTTTAATCCTATTATATATAATGGAGAGATAGCTACTTACTGCATAGCATGAGGGCAAGTGGTGCTGTAAAGGTCTGTGTCTGGGTCAGGGTCTCTGCTAATCTTGGAGGAGACTCCACACAGGAGACTTGGCAGGCTTGCTCCTGCTCACAGTATCAAAAGAGCGTGAAAGAACTATAAGCCAAGGGGGAAGGCTATTTCCTTGATTGTTAAGCCCCTTTCCATGGCTTTGAAGGAGCAGAGGAACCTCCCCCTTCTATTTCACCTGCCGCTTCAGGCTTTCCTGGTGAAGTTTGCTACTGCTTCAAGCAATTACTAAGCTAGCTGTGAGAAAACTTGCTTTTGCTAAACCTGAGACAGAAGCCCTGATACAAGGCTGTCAGTGCATGCTTCTAAAGAAGTAGCAGTGCAATATTTTGCATGGCCCTCAAATTTGTTTGTGGTCCAGGATTTCTGCATGAGCAAGACCAGGCAGATCAGCATAAACAGCTGAGATTTTCTAGTGTGGTTTTCTAGTGTTGGCATCGGCAGCAGCCCTGGAGGAAGGGACAAGGCTGTGCTCTGCACCGACAGAGGGCAGGCACTAGCCCGGTGTGGGAAAACCATCTCTCCTGAAATGCCTTGGGACTCACAGACCGGGATGCTGCCTGGCCCCAGCCTTTCTGTACACTGCTGGTACAAAGGGAGTGCTGTTAAATCACGATGTAAGGTGTAGTACGACTTGAGCTGCATGTGCCCTATGCTAAATATCATTTCAGAGATGCAGGCAAAATGGAAAAGCATTGCAGAGAGCACTTCTGACAGGCTCTAGCCTTGGCTCTGCTTATATTTTAGCAGATCTAAATGCCTATTCTCTTCTTGAGGACGCATCAATGAATTTCATCATTGCCTGTATAATACTGCCCTAGCTAACAGTTTTAGCAACTTCTTCCTGTCTTTTTAAGTCTTTCTGCCTGGACAAGGTACTGAAGACAGGCACCAGCTGTCTCTGCTGGGATATAGAGGTGGAGCTGCTATGACTTCTGCTGCTCTGTTGGTTGGTGAGGCAAGGTTTCCAAAAGAGCAGGAGTATAGAATGTCAGAGCTTCAACTTCAACACTGAGGAAGCTCAAGTAAATGATGAGATGGAAAGAAGTGCTGCCTAGAGAAGCAGAAAGGTGGCTTGCTGGCAGAGATATTTAAAAAAAAAAAAAAAAAAAAGTAAAAATCAGGAAATGTTTCTTCAATCTGCAGAATTTGGGATGGCTTGACTTGCTGGATACTGATCAAGAAAAAGGAAGTATCATCAGCACAGGAAATTGTGTGGCTTTACATATGCTCTGTGAAAACTCTTCCAAACATAGTGCTGCAGGTGGCACAGACGAGCTACAGATGGGGTAGCCGGGCCGTGGGCGAGTGTTCCTGCTGCCTGCTCATGCAGCTCCAGGAGCAGCCTCCAGAGGAGACGGTGCGTGCTTGGCAGGGAGAAGGTAAATCTGAGGTGCTCCACCAGCAGCTTCGCTGTTTTGAACTGTGATGCCTCTTGATGTGAATTTTCTCCTTCTTCCCCCGTCTTATTCTCCCCTCTTTTTCTTGTGGGCTTTGGTGTCCAGCGAGATGGTAACCATGAGGAAATGCCACATTCGGGCAAGTCACTTCTGTATTGCTTCTGTGGTTACAAAGCCATCAAGGATTAGGTATACTTAGGTGCCACCTGAGAGTGAACCAATGTATTTGAGCACCACGGCTCTTTTCTACGTACATGTATAAAACCCAGCGAACCGTAGATCTTGCTAATTTGCCTCACTTTATAAGAAATGTGGAAATACTGATGCTGGCTTTGATGGATGTATACAAGTAGTATCAGCCTACTCTTGAAAGCAGATTTTGGGGCATAAGAGGCAGAGAGGGACATTGAGTTATGACCCTGATTTTGATTAAATAATCCACTTTGTGTTCCTCCCCCTCTCCCGAATGTTTGTGGCAGTGGCCACCAGGATGACCGACGGCTGGCAGGAATGGCAGGATCGCGCGTGGGAGCTGAGCACTCGCCCCCACGCACCGAGTCGGTTGTTTTGCGAGTTTGTGCTGGTCTGCACCCCTAGGAAAAAAAAACAAAAAACAAAAAACTATAAACCAGCAAAACTCCGGTGCACAGGACTCACCCGCGGCTGGCACGCCTCAGCTCAACAGGAAACACGAGTCCCCCGAAAGGAAAACCCCGGGGGATGGGGGAGCGGTCGGGACGGGACGTCCCNTGCCGTGCCGTGCCGTGCCTGCCGGCGGGATGGAGGAGCTCTACAGCAAGGCGGAGACCCTCGCCCTTCGGAGGAAGCACATCGGGTAGGGGCGGCGGCGGGGCCGGGAGCGGGGCAGAGGGGAGGATGAGGAGGAGGAGGAAGGTCTGTCTCTGGTGACAGCGCCCGTGCGGACCCGCTCGGTGCTGCCCTGGGGCTGCCAGGGCTGGGCAGAGACCCAGCGGAGAAGGACATGGACACACACAGGACCTGTCATCCCTCTGGCTTGCCAGTGTCGGGGTCACCCGGAATGCCCTCGGCGGGCGGGGGGATGCCGTCACTAAAACGCCGCACATCGGCCGCATCAGTCACTTTCCCAACAGATCAGAGCAAGCCGGCAGAACGTGGTACCCAGGTGTATTCTAAAATGAAGCCGCGCAGGGCTGGGGGTTTCTGTGCACGCACCTGCAGGGCAGCCGTGGCTGTTGAATGAACTTGTTGCTGCTCCTTAAGCTGAGTTTAACTGAGGGACTTGCGGGAGGGCTGCCAGAGGTTGTGACCTGAGCAATAGTCTGGCTGTGCACATATCTGATCTTCTGTGTGGTAATGTTGGTTTCCACAGGACGTGCAGCTTTAATCATTTCTTCAGTAGATGTTACCAAGTGAAAAATAAGTCCAGGCTGTAAAAGCAGATCTATTTGCTGATTACATCTTAAATGTGTTGTATATAGAGAAAGCTCACTAAAGATTCATAACTTAAAAAAGACTCCCTAAAGAAAGAAAATCAACCACTTTTTAGGGACCAGCTCAATATTAAGGGATATAATGCACAAGGATTGTAGGATTAAGCAGCACTGGGTGAACGAAGAAAAACTTTCACAGAATGAATTGACAAGTTAGAGAAAAAAACCTGCAGTCAAGAAATGGCCAATGATGATGGACATTGCTTTCAAAGTATAGAAGAGAAATAGCTGAAGATGTCAGAAAGCATCTATGCAGCAGGGCTAGAAGCTGTGAGAAAGAAAGCNTCCCGTCCCGCCGGGGCAGGCGGGAGGCAGGAGGCGGGGAGAAGGGGTTTGGCCGCGGCCGGCGCCGGCATAAGAGGCGGGGAACCCTCGGGCGGCTCGGACGGACGGTGTTCTGCCGTGCCGTGCCGTGCCTGCCGGCGGGATGGAGGAGCTCTACAGCAAGGCGGAGACCCTCGCCCTTCGGAGGAAGCACATCGGGTAGGGGCGGCGGCGGGGCCGGGAGCGGGGCAGAGGGGAGGATGAGGAGGAGGAGGAAGGTCTGTCTCTGGTGACAGCGCCCGTGCGGACCCGCTCGGTGCTGCCCTGGGGCTGCCAGGGCTGGGCAGAGACCCAGCGGAGAAGGACATGGACACACACAGGACCTGTCATCCCTCTGGCTTGCCAGTGTCGGGGTCACCCGGAATGCCCTCGGCGGGCGGGGGGATGCCGTCACTAAAACGCCGCACATCGGCCGCATCAGTCACTTTCCCAACAGATCAGAGCAAGCCGGCAGAACGTGGTACCCAGGTGTATTCTAAAATGAAGCCGCGCAGGGCTGGGGGTTTCTGTGCACGCACCTGCAGGGCAGCCGTGGCTGTTGAATGAACTTGTTGCTGCTCCTTAAGCTGAGTTTAACTGAGGGACTTGCGGGAGGGCTGCCAGAGGTTGTGACCTGAGCAATAGTCTGGCTGTGCACATATCTGATCTTCTGTGTGGTAATGTTGGTTTCCACAGGACGTGCAGCTTTAATCATTTCTTCAGTAGATGTTACCAAGTGAAAAATAAGTCCAGGCTGTAAAAGCAGATCTATTTTGCTGATTACATCTTAAATGTGTTGTATATAGAGAAAGCTCACTAAAGATTCATAACTTAAAAAAGACTCCCTAAAGAAAGAAAATCAACCACTTTTTAGGGACCAGCTCAATATTAAGGGATATAATGCACAAGGATTGTAGGATTAAGCAGCACTGGGTGAACGAAGAAAAACTTTCACAGAATGAATTGACAAGTTAAAGAAAAAAACCTGCAGTCAAGAAATGGCCAATGATGATGGACATTGCTTTCAAAGTATAGAAGAGAAATAGCTGAAGATGTCAGAAAGCATCTATGCAGCAGGGCTAGAAGCTGTGAGAAAGAAAGCAAACTACTTCACTGTCCAGGAGTCACATTTACAAGTGACTTTACAAGTTCATAACCTCAGTATACCCAATAATAACCCTCAGACTTACCTGGAAACAACTGTGTTTATCCAAGGTCATATAAAAACTGCTAAATGTTCCAAAGATTTTCATTCTACTCAGTAATATGATTCAACATAATTATGTATCTGGCACATTCTGCAAGGAGGGGAGGAAGAAGAAAGAAAAAAGAGTGTTTAAAGAGTACTTTGGTTAATTTTATAAGGAGCTTGAGTTTTGCTGGAAGTCAGTGTGATTTAGATGCTTATAAAGTGTTGCTTTTAAAGATTTTATCCAAAGCAGGGTGGAAGTATGAGGGTTTTAGGACCTGCTCAGCACCTCTGAAAATAAAGCCTGCAAGGCATTAGTGTTTTGTTCTTGACTGTGACCTCTATATGCTACAGTCATCTGTTGCGTAATGATTTTTGGGTATAGTATAAAACAGTGCTGAACAGCTTACTTTAGTCCCAGAGAGTTATTTGGCCATGGATGTCTGCAAGGCATGTAAACAAGCAGAGCTACAGCCTAGGAACACGGCAGGACATATAAGGACCTGGAATGATGTGCAGGCACTGTTCTCCTGTGAAATCAATGGCAGGCAGAGTCAAGCTTTGAAAACACCCTTATTAAAGACCAGCTTCTGTTCCCACTGTGCCTGCGGAAGTGCATGGGTTTTCTCTGTGAGCAAGAGCCTCTCCTTTACCACTACCTGAATGACTCATAAGTTTTTTTGCAGAAGGAGGCAATTGTCTCCAGAGCTACAAAAAATCAACCACCTCAACACTCAAAGGAGGGAGAAAAAAAAAGAGAAAATTAAAATGGTGTTATGTTTGTTATGTTTTAGGCCTTCCTGCAAAGTTTTCTATGCCAAGGACCCTCTGAAGATAGTCCGTGCTCAGGGCCAATATATGTTTGATGAGAAAGGAGAAAAATACTTAGACTGCATCAACAACGTTGCACATGGTAAGCAGTTTGACTTGTGAGACTGCTTCCATTCCTTAATTTCCAGCAGGGATCAGGGCACACTTCTTCCAAGTGATGATGTTCACAGCGCTTCTCTGAACATCCTTCCGTGGCTCAGTAATTGACTGCTTGCTGGTAATAACTAATTATTTTCTTCTTTAGTGGGCCACAGCCATCCATATGTGATAAAGGCTGCAACAAAACAGATGGAACTGCTCAATACAAACTCCCGCTTCCTGCATGACAACCTCGTTCAGTATGCACAGCGTCTCACAGCCACCCTGCCTGAGAAACTCTCTGTTTGCTATTTTGTTAACTCTGGGTAGGTCTGAATTGTGGTTTTTTTTTTATATGACCATTTTTTATGACTATTTTGCTCCTGTTTGAGACAGGCACTCAGTACAGCTTGGTATAAATCATACTAAGTAGGACTTAGTAACATCAACAAAAATATATCCAGTATTGACCAAAACTTACCTTCTATTTGCAGACATTTTTATTTAGAGTGATAGCTCAAAGCAAGAGAGCCAAAACATGAAACTGACCTGATGAATGCTATGCAAAAAAAAATGGGAGGGGGAAAAAACAAGAAGAGGAAATTAATTATGCAAATTGGTGAATGTTTTGTACATACTGATGAATGGCATCCATAAATTGACATATAACCTTGGAAACAAGTTACTCTTCTTTAGGTAGTTTGGTAATCTGTGATCACTTGCATGTCCAAGACAGACAGGTCCTGCAGGGACCTGTGAGTAGAAGGGCTGTGACAGATCAGGCTGGAAGCTTGAGTCCTCTTCCAGGTGCAAATTTGTGATGGTGCAAGCACTGGGGAGAATCGAGTTGTGGAGTGTGGGAGATAGGGCATTGCTTTTTGAGGGTTAGTGGCTGCATTGTGTTCTCAGTTGCAAATTGGCCTCCTTTGTACCAAGGGGAGGTAAATATCTACAGGCAAAATGGGGGAGGGAAAGAAAGCATCTCTTTGTTTGCTGTTTATACAAAGGGCTGTTTTATCTTTGCCCCTTTACATGGCATTTATAGTCTCAACCTTAGCATTGTAATCTGTAGAGTAGCAGAGTCTGCTGCGTTGATTTTTCATATCCATGAGTCCCATGCCTTGTCTTCTGTCGGAATACCCTTTCAATTGGAAGCTCTCCTTCACTGGTTTGCTGCTGTGTCTGTTACTATGCAGGTCTGAAGCAAATGATCTTGCTTTACGCCTGGCTCGGCAGTACCGTGGGCACCAAGATGTGATCACCCTGGAAAAGTAAGTACACAGCAGCTTATGTGAACACAGCCAGCACCTCCTGCCATTACTTCAGAAGCAGCTTTGCAGCAACCCCCTGCTGTTTGTACTCCACTGCCTGCTGAAAGAAAAGCTTTGTTTCTTTTGTAGTAGAACAGATCAGGAAATCCCTTTTTCACATTTGGGTAAATTCAAGTTTTGAAGATCTCTGAAAACTAAGCTTGTGGGTCACCCAGAAGGTCAGTCACCTGTTAGAGGGCATTTCCCACAGACTTCCAAAGAAATTCAGGCCAGAGACTTAAATGTTGGTTGCAAAACCAGTGAGTGGTCTGGCTTCTGGGTTGCTCTGGAAAAGGGCTCTCTGTTCATCATGCATTGTTGGACGTTTCATTTCACACAAATAAATATTCAGTGCTCACACAGAAAGATCCTGTAGTTCTGCAGCAGTGCTGCGATGATGCTCATCTCTCCTTCAGTGAACACAAGTATGCACACAAAACCAAGTGACTGCAAAATCAGGAGGCATTGAGAGGGCTGCCAGCCACAGGGTAGGTGACTAACCATGTTTCAGGGTTTTCCTATCATAGATGCAGCTATAGCACTTTGCTGTCGTGCTTGATTTTCTTCTCAGATTGTGATTAGAAAGTCCAGCCAGAGCAAATGCAAAGGCACATGTCTCTATCTGAACATCACAAAGTTTGTTTGACTCAGCTATATTCAGATCTCTGTTAGCAACACACTAACCTATGTGTGTTTTACTGAGAAATCGTGATATGTCTTTGGTTTGGTTTGAGGTTTTCTTTGCTTCAAGTTTACAACTGAACAAAAGTGTTTATTATTCCCTGAATAAAGATGCTGCATGCTTTAGGCTCAAAAGTCTCTGATTCCTCATTTCTAAATCAATTGGCCTCAATAGTAACCAGCTTTAGCATAGTCTGCAGTATAAAACATTTATATTTGAACAAAATCCTTTTCCTGACAGTGGCTTCTGCCAAACCCTCAGGCCTGCAGTACCTTCAGGGCAGATAGTGGTGGGCTACTGCTGCATGAGGTCCCCACTTCCCAGTGCAATGCACACTCCTGAGAGTTTTCACAATGATATTGGGGTCTAGCATGCCAAGGTTGGGCTGGCTGGAATGGGATTGGAAATGAAGGAGCTGGACCCACCCCTCAGCTCTAGGCAAGGCTGCTAGGGCAGCCACCTTGAAGTCAGGGCAGGTCAGACATCACGCTGGTCTGTCCCCATGTCAACACTTGATTTTATCCTGTTTCCAGTCTTGCTAGTTAATTAGAGTCAACAGCAATTTCATTTTGTCTTTCTTTGAGAGAAAGACTGAGTAAATTAAATCAAGATCCCTTCTCAAACAATGCTACTGTGTTGCAGATACAGTTGCTATTCTGGATTATGTATAGTCAGTTGTAAATTTGGTTCTTCTATACATTTGGTGAAAAGTGACTTGGATATTTAACACTTACACAGTGCTTACCATGGCCATGTTACATCTCTGATTGACATCAGTCCCTATAAATTTAATCAGCTGGGAAAGGACAGCAAGAAGGAGTACGTACATGTGGTAAGTATGTTTTTTTTCTTTGTTCTGGGTTTTTTTTTGTGGAGTTTTGTTTTTGTTTTGTTTGTTTTGTTAGTTGTGGTTTTGATTTGGTTTGGGTTTTAGGGGGTTTTGTAATTTTTATGCCTGTAATTCAGCATATTGAATTATCCACTTCTGGTGTAAAGATACTTTCATTCTGTTTTACTGATGCTAGTGTACATATGCTTGGCTGATTTCAGTGGAATAAATACAAAAAAATGGTTTGCTTTTGGATTTCTAAGAAGATGTTCAGCTGTGGGGCTGATTTCCTTCATTGAGCTACAGATTTTCTTGGTCACTGCATTGTAGAGTTACACAGTTTGATGAAATCAGCCAATATCCATTGCGTTGGATTGGTTAAAGATACATAGGACTTTGAGTCTAGCTCCAAAAACTGGAAAGGCAGATTGCACAAGTTTACACAGATTTGGGTATCAGACTCATGAGTGTCTAAGGGAGTGTGATTTTTCACATAAACTTGTGGATCTTAGAAAGACAAAGATTTTTCTCAGTCCAGAAATGCACACCAAGCAGGCCTTTTCTATCTAGACCTCCTTGCATTAACCACACTGCCAAAGTAACATCTACCCTTTTATACCCCTTCCTTTCTCTTAGTTACTGAACCTTTTGACATTCAAGCCTCAACACCATTTGTCAAGGCTTGAATGTCACACAGATTTATATCATGACTAAAATGCTGGAAGGGAAGTGGCATACTGGAAAACCCTCCTCTCCAGTGGCAGAAATGGATCTTCTGCGAGAATCTGAATTAAGGTGGTGGATGGATACTCATTACTGTGTCTTGAGGGAGAAGAAGGATAATCTTGAAAGGTGGATGAGGTAGATGATGGTTCTTACGACAGCTGTATTTGGTAATATTGAACTCATGACAGACCCAGATTGAGTTTAAGCTCCAGTAAGCATTTTTGCAATTCAAAGCAAACATTCAGTTTGTACTAACAGTTATTACCTATTTGTGTGGAAAGCCAATAAAGTGGAGCAATAGAAAAGAAAGTAAATGCTTCATAGAAGGATCACCTTCATAAAAACAAATACACAAATTGGTCTTTTCAGGCTCCTTCTCCAGATATCTACAGAGGGAAATACAGGGAAGACCACCCAGATCCAGCAAGTGCTTATGCTGAAGAGGTGAAAAAGATTATTGAAGAAACACAGAAGAATGGACGCAAGGTGTGTGTTTTGTGCTCTAGAAATGCTGAGGCTTCATCTATTCATTATGGCAGGGGGCACGTAACAGGCAACTTAGGACTTGTTTCTTTCCCAATTTCATGTGCTTCCCTCTCCTTTCATTTTTCTATGATGGGTTCTGTTCAAAAAGGGCCATTTTTTCATCTGATGCTCTTATGAAAATTTTTCTAGGCATCAATGAAAAGATCAATAATACAGTTGTATAAAAGCAGATACAATCAAGGCTGTTGAATTTCTTATTTTATGCATTGAATCGGTAGATTGTTAACATGGTAGGGAAAGGTTTGAGGTCAGCTGAGAAACTACATCACAAATTCTAGCAAGGATATATAAAAAAATCCAAGATATGGAGAAAATCTATTGGATAAAATCTTGATACTACATTTCTGAGCCTGTTTGGTTAAGATAATATTGAAGTCATATAAATAGGCAAAATTTTCACCCATACACAGTATGACCTTGATAAAAACAGACAATTTCTGAACCTGAAATTTCTGAAAATGTATGTTAATCTTTTTGTATGATGGCATTAGTGTGTTGAGGCTTGTAGGGCTTGATCCAAAACCCGCTGAAGTCCCAGAAGACTCCAGCGGAGACTGGAACATGTTCCCTTCTAGTCCAACGGACTTATACCCCTCATTTAGTGTCTTCATCAACTCTTTTTTATTCCCTACTAACGGATAGTTTTGTTTTTTCTTCCCTTGTTTCCTTTCTTTCGCACATTTCTTAGGTTTTGGTGACATAGACCTGTGGCAGGACAAGTTGTGCTAAAGGCTAAGCCTCACATGCTGTGGGAAGCTTCGTGCTCTTTGGCCATGCGCTCAAATGTAGCGTGCGGTTCTTTACACGTTACTGCCCGGCCTTGTTTCCAGGAAGACTGCACCAGCACAGAGACCTCTTGATGCTCAGGGAGGGGTTCACAAGTGATGTGGGGATGCAATCCCTTAAATAGCAGACTTATGCTGAGACCTTGGGGTAATATTGTATCTCTGCTGCATAGACCTCTGCTGTTGACAAGAGACGAATTTTGATGTTCCAGTGTGTCTGATCTGCTGCTCTCACCCTTCCTGACTTGAAGTAACTTTCTTTTTCTTTCCTAGCAACTGGAATTATTTCATCTGTAGAATTTTTCTCTTCTTTTGTCAAGTGCCTCGTGCTGGCGTGTTATTTGTGTAGTTATTTGCATTAGGCAGGGGTGCCCAAAGGCTAGCCACAGGACATCTTACAGCTTCCACCCACCTCTACCTGGAGTTCAGAATTAAACAAAAACCCACAAATACCTGCAAGCTTTATTAAATTCTTGGGGATGACGGTACATGCTGTTGTGTGTCTCCTATAAACTGGCATTTGTAAATAAATGTATGAAGCTCCCAATCCAATCCAGAATGAAGAACCTAATCCAATATCCACTGACACCAGGAAGTATCTTCTGGTTCAACACAAGGGCTTAATGGAGATCCTTGCATTCCCATCAGGCTGCAAAGGTGGCCCTGGCTGCAGCAAATTTGGGCACTCCAACAAATTAATGAATTCTTTAGCCATAGCTGTTTTCAAGAGCTCTCAGTTGTCCAACCCATTGTGTGATTAAATTAAGGCCCACATTTAAACATTTATTTCACTGTTAGATGTCTCTGCCAAGGCCGAGTAGGTGAACACAGCTCTCACATGAGTTTGTCTCTTGTAGATTGCTGCCTTCATAGCTGAATCCATGCAGAGCTGTGGAGGCCAAGTAATTCCACCTGTGGGCTATTTCCAGAAAGTGGCAGAGTACGTACAGCACTTCACAAGGGTGTAATGGGGAAATTAAAAAAAGAAATAGCTTTTTTTTCACTATAGAGTTACCTAATCAATTCAGCTATTAACCTCTCCTGTTCTTGGCTATCTGTAGTTTGTTTCTACTTATTGAAGAGTATGATTTCAGTTCAATTTTTTTTAATGGAGTATCAGCTAATTTTTTAGCTAGATAATTACCATTCTTTTCCTGTCTTTAATCCTCAGCCATAAGTTTGATGGAAGATGGAGTTAAACCAGTTATAATCCTACAGTACCATTACAGTACTTCTATTTGACATTAAAATGTCAAACTTCTTTTCTAAACATGTAGTATACTAAAAATTTCAACACTATAAAATAGCTGTAACTGTATTCTTTCTTTTTTGCATTCTTTCTTTTTTTCCCTAACTTGGTCTCAGACTGCAGAATTTCTGTGATGCAGACTGCCTTGTCCTTGATTGCCTTCCTGTGTTCTGCAGCACTAGACTTTTGAGGTGTTGTGTTTGTTTTCAGGTACGTGCGTGCAGCGGGTGGAGTGTTCATAGCTGATGAGGTCCAGGTTGGCTTTGGCAGAGTTGGGAAGCATTTTTGGGCATTCCAGCTGCAAGGTGAAGACTTCGTGCCTGACATTGTTACCATGGGAAAGCCCATTGGCAATGGACACCCAATGTCTTGTGTGGTCACAACAAGAGAAATTGCTGAAAGTTTTGGTGCTTCTGGAATGGAGTATTTCAATACAGTAAGTTCATAGCTGAAGCTTTCCCTTTTTTTTTTTTCTTTTGGTCTGCATTTAGCAGTTTGAAGTTCTCCCGGTGGTCCAGATAACATTTGCAGCCATCACTGCATCACATTACTAAGAGCTTGAGTCAACCACAGTCTAGTATCTAAAAGCAAGTGGAGAGGCTTTGAAATAAGCAAAGTACCAAGTGTTATACTGTCATATGGACCAGCACAAGCTCTCCGGCAGGTCATGCATCCCAGCTCACATCCATGGACATAAATTCTTCCTTATGTCTCTTTCCCTCTCCCCACTCTGAAATGTTGATCATGTGAAATTCCATTTTCTAGGATAGGCTCTGCGCTAGTGGAGCTCATGACCTGGCAGACTTTGCTCTGCAACTGACACCTAACCAAACAGTGCCCTTTTACCAGGAAACATTTCATCTTCTCATCTACTGAGTCCTCTTTCTGCTCCTGTGACTCAGCCTTCTTCCCAGCTACCATGAATTCCCCTGTTTTAAATGGAGTTTATACTCTTGGGATCAAAACATATCAAATCTATCAACCACTACTCTTCCCAGAAGCATTTTGCCTGCATGTACAATCAACTGAATGTTTCAGTCCCGAAATCTTCAAATTACTGCAACCTGAAGCAGAGGAAGAGGGAGCCCTTCCCTTGCCCAAATGTAGGGGATGGTGTTCCACAGCCTAAATGGCACAAAATCCCCCAAATCCCTACCTTTTCAAGCTTTCCTTATGATGTGCCAAGCAGGAGAGGGCAAATAAAAACAACATAGATAGCCACAGATATGTTTTGTTTTGATAGGTTTTTGCTTTGATAACGTTTTGTTTTGTCTTTGCTGTCAGTTTGGAGGCAATCCAGTGTCTTGTGCCATTGGCTTAGCTGTGCTAGATGTAATAGAGAAAGAAGACCTCCAAGGGAATGCCACACGTGTAGGAAATTATCTCCTGGAATTGCTGGCTGAGCAAAAGGAGAAACATCCCTTAGTGGGAGATATCAGGTGGGTGCATCACAGCAATGTCAGAGAAGAAAGTAACTGCTAGAAAAAGCAACAAACTTGGTGTGAGTGGACCACAGAAACATGTCATGATTATACTACACCTCTCTTTTAAAATGGGCTATCCAAACAGGCAATATTTTTTTTAAAAAGTTGTCCATCCATCTGCTTAATTAGTTACAAGTATAGACAGTAGAAAAGTTCTGGGAAAGTAAGAGAAAGAGCCATCCACATGCAATAACCAAATTGTCAGCACACTGTTGTAATCATGCAGTCCTTGTTCAAAACTCTGGTCCACTTTCTTGGGAGATGTGACTAGGGATTTTCCTCATCTCATGTTACTACTGTTGATAATTGCCTTCAGGTTTTTTGGGGGAAGGGTTTGGGTTGCAGGGTTCTTATACTTCTTTTTTTTCATTATTTGTCTCCCTGGCTTGTGATTTTCAGGATAAACATGAAAAATAATTATTCTCTCATTCTTATCTGGCATGTAGCTTTAATGAGCCAGGTAAATTTATTTATCCAGAAATATCTGTTATCCCATTTGACTGTGTGAAGTTGATAAAAGGCAACCAAGGACAGTTTCCTCTCTCATGCTCCTTCCCCCATTTGTGCTCCAGGGAAGGGAATTACAGTTTTTAGAAACAGGTATTATGTTTGCAGCAGAAGATTTGGGTTGCTGACACTGGATTTCACTTGTCTGTGCTTTTCTTTTCTGCTCTAGGGGTGTTGGATTGTTTGTGGGAGTGGATCTGGTGAAAGATAAGGAAAAGCGAACACCAGCCACGGCTGAAGCCCTTCATCTTATTTACAAGTAAGTAGTTCTTAAAGACTGTGTGTAGTGATTAAACCCTTCTAATATTCTCCAGCAGTTATTCATTAATTTTAATTTCAATTTGTGTGGTTTTTGGTGACACAGTACTAAAACAAGAAAAAAATCTCTTTTAAAATCTGTCTCAGCTTGAAGGAAGTGACAAGACACCACATAGTTTTATACCAGTGTCTAAAACAGGTGTTTCCTCTTTCCACAGACTCAAGGAGCATAAAATCCTTCTTAGTGCAGATGGACCCTACAGAAATATTTTAAAATTTAAACCACCAATGTGTTTCACAAAGGAAGATGCAAAACATGCAGTGGAGACACTTGATGCACTTCTTACAGGTATGTGTGCTTTAGGGCTCAAAGGAATATTATTCTTTATTCACTTACCAATGAAACACCATCATAGCCTAGGCCACTACATGCAAGGGGAAGTAATTAGCTGCATTTCTTACCATTCATCAAACTGCTGTTCTTAATGCCAATTATTATAAATAAATAGAAAGCTCCGTATGTACTTGATCCTAACTTTCAGGTAAAATCCTGCTTCTGAGCCTTTCTCTTACACACTCAGTATTATTACTCATTTCTGGTCACATATGCTGTTTGTTAATTAGTGAATATGTTAATTCAGCACAGTCTGTCTTTCAGCACAGACCTGAAAGACACTGCAGATACACTGGTGTAACTTTCCATAATGTGCTCTACCTTTTCTTTTTTTCTTTTTGTTTACTTTTTAACTAGCCTACTGGAATGGGATTGTCTCACTCAAATTTAGCCTGAAGGTTTTCAGGCTCTATTTTTTTTTACCTGAGGACCAACCAGAGGAAAATGACATCAGTTATACTGTTTGCATGAGGGCTCTTGGAGTCTGTTATACATAAAATGCTTCCGTCCTCTGAGAATATAACAACTGAACATAGATTTCCATGAGCTTGCTGGGCAAAGGCAGAATTCCACTCTGAAAGGCCTCTTTGATACCCTGTGCTACAGTCAAGCTGCTAATTTTTATTATGTTCTCTAAATACCCCCAAGATAGACAGTCCTTATTAATACATCAATCACTTTGCCTCAAAAAATGTTTTAGGAAGTATTCATCACTCTTCAATTATTCTTCTGTGTGATTAATGCCCAGAGTAATAGCTGATTTTTTTTATTTCAGCCAGCTACTAAATTGACTATATGCTTACTTACCCTCTCTTCTTTTGAATTTAATTATTTTATTCCTTATTTTTTTTCAGAACTGGAAGAGGCCACTGGAATAAAGACAGAAAATAATGCATCTACAAATGTACAGTGTAAAAGAAAAGTATGTTTTAATTTTTTTTTAGCTCTTTTTCAGATGGATATTTGGCAAAGCAAGTATGAATTACTTTGATAGAGCATGCCTTCATTTTTGGTAATGTGAGTGGCTCTGTGCTCTGAAACTGAGCTCAGAGAGTAACTCACTGCTAGAAACCTGAGAGGATTTACCCTGTCTCACTGGGGTAAATCTAAAAAGAGCTGAGTAATCCAGACCCACAACATTTTATAGACAAGGCCCTGGCCTTATCTACTTGTGTGCAAACAAGACCAACCAGACTTTGGGCTGCACAAAGTCATGAGCCCAGCAGTCAGCAGCTATCAGTTCTTGGTATTACGTGCTACTGAAAGATATTTGGCTTTCTAAACAAGCCTGCAGCCTGGAAGGTGTCCAAGTTTTCAGAGAGTTCCAAGGATTTTGTTTCCACCATAGCTCTTTGAGTATGAATAGCTGACACACATCCAAATTAGGACTTCTTAGGTTGCAGCCCCATCTTTGGATAAATCACATGTGATTTCTCACACCCTTAGAAACATGTCCCTATCTCTACAGGAAAGCTGGCTGGACTATCCCTTGGTGGGTTTTCCACTGGTGCTGTGGGGGTGGGAATGCAATAGCTTAGCTGCTGAGGGGTGTAAAAGTTAAGCAGAGACCTGATGAGTTATTTGCTATATATCTAGATTTTACTCAGTTTGGAGTGCAAGCCTACTCTTACAGACAATTTACACAATCAGTTCTGTTTCCTTCAGAATTAAGAAGTTGTGACAATAAAAGAGAGTCAGGCAAAGCTACCTAGTGGGAACTAGGTCCAGTGACTGCCTAGTGGAAGACACACACACACACCTCCACTGACACCTTCTTTCTGTTTCAGACAACTGAAGAGAGTTCTCAACCAGAAGGTGCAAGTGAAAACATTGGCCACATGAATGGAGCTGCCTGCCGCCAAGAAAATGGGATTTATTCAAAAAAACGCTCAGTGCCAAGTAAAAGAATAAGAACATGAAGAGGAACAGTTTCTTCATTCAGTTTGAATTTGTGTTCGTCTTGCTTTTGAGATGAAGAGTGCAATAGTCTGAGTCCTAGGATCTGTTTGAAGCCTAGTCATGCCTTCATAAACTGGCTGAATTCCTATTAGCTCCAGTAGGTTTAAAATACTTTTTCAGATACATGAGAACTGTGCCATGTGGCTTGAAATCTAGATGTGACAGAATGGACAAGTGCTACAAAAATACCTTGGTGCTGATGGCAGGCATGATATAGGTACACAGACTTGTTGAAAATTGCAGATTTATCCATATTATGCAGAATCTGATTTGCTTAACTGTCATAAAGCAAATGCCAATCCTATTAAGTTTAAAAATATGTGCTTAACATGCTATTTTTACAATATTTTAAATTTCAATATGTAATATTGAGATGTTAATTACTTCCCATGTTTTAATGGCTGAATTCACTAAACAATGCTTGAGAAAGAAATCATGATTATCTTCTAGTGTAACTTAGGTCCTATGGACCATATTCCCAGCTGATGTAAATTGGAGTAGCTTTGCTAATGTCAGCAATGCTCTACTAAGAGTCTACAGCTCCATGTGTAGAGACATGATGTCTCTGCAGGGCACTCTCACTATAAATTCAAGGAAAATAAAGGATATAATTTTCTATGAATAAAGCAACTTTTATAAATATTTATATAGAGTAAGATTTTAAATTTTTTTCCCTAAAGTTTATAGATTGGATCCTATCAGTCTATAAAATATGCAAGTAAAGTATATATCCCTTCAGACACATTGATTGATTTGATTTAACCTGAAGGTGTCTCAAAATGAGGTTCCCAGGGACAGCTCAGCTTGCATTCCCTTGGATTTGAGTTGTTTTGAGAGTCGTGGGAATGACTTCCTGATGCTGTCAAATCTCTGCTGGTTCTTTTTATCAGTGGTGATGAAGAGTTGCACACCAGTTCCATGGGATGCTGACACATAAATGCTAACACTGGATAGGTTACTAAAAGGAGAGGACCACTGCATAAACTGTGCATGAAACCGGTGCCTCTCTGTGCTGCAGATGCTTTGACTGACTTTCCTCATTGTCAGTGTTAAATTTCAATGACAGCACACAAGCCCTCCTTCTCTTCCTTAATACATGCACAGCTCCATGCTATGGAGGACACTGAGGGCTTTCCAAATAGTTTGTACTTCAGAAAAAAATACAGCTTGTATTTATTTCCTCTTCAGTTTTAATACCCTAAATCTTGCTGCTTCCTAATTGCTGCTAATGGTCCTATTGATATGACTGAAAATGGAGCACTTTATCTAATTTCATGTTTTCCACAATTTGTAACATTTTTATCGATGTTTCTGGTGTAACACTTTCGAGCATCCTCAAGCTGTCTTATTTTCTGTTTCATGATTCTTGAATAATTCTTCCATAAAAATAAATCTCTTGTTTGTAATTATGATGTCCTACACAAAGAGGGGGTTTTTTTGTTTGTTTTAATTTTATTCTTCAGTAACACCTATTTGCTGAGGGAAGTAGCTTCAGTTTTAGCTGGAGGTTGTCCCCATGCCAAAGCAGAACTGACTAGGCTGTGTTTCCCTGAGGCACTCAGCTGTTGGCAGCTCTTACCCTTCAAGCCAAATTTTCCCTCAGCTGTCACAGTTCATTCCCTGCTAACTCTGCATCAGGAAGGACATCACAGGTCTTTTCCAAAATGAAACTACACAAAGAACCAAGTGAACTAGTTTGGTATGTCTAAAGGCACCGTTTAAGTCACTCCCTGTATGGAGTGCCACTACTTATATTTTACCTCATCCACTGTGTGCAGCAACAAGCAAGCAAACACTTGTGTGATTTATTAGAAGGCTTATGCCCAAAGGCACAGAGCCCAGTATCAGTCTGTACTATGACACCTGCTGTTGTGGCAGGTCATTAATATTTAATTTTCAAAAGTACGTCAAAGAACTAGACTTAAAAAATCTGATTAGCCTAAATCTAAGTTGGGGTAGTTTGAAGACTGCAACCCCTAAACACTAAAGGCCTGTGCCTCTCTGCTTCTCCTTTTACCTATGCCTTGTTTCTGCACATGCTCAAAATATTTGGGACAACCATTGTTTCAATTCACTTGTTTTTTCACCCAGCTTCTGCTTCACAAGTCAGGAAGTTCTCTACCTGTGGAGTCTGCTCATTTTGCAAAATGCAGGTTACCTAGAAAAATTAAATATTCTATTTTCTTCAAACAACAGAGGATATCACTCCTATGACGCTCACTAAAAAAAGAGCCACATCATTTAAATGGAGGAGACAATCCAACAGTTACCAAGATGTGAGCTCGACCTACTGGGCTTACTATTGCTGCACCAGTGTTCCCACAGATTCTCAGAGTCCACCTGCATGATTATGCACATTCCCTGCTGTGAAGGCCTTACTAATTAGAAGAGCCTGACTAAAGGATGAGAGAGTGGAAGCAGAAATAATTAAGGTTAAACACAGGGACCAAGGTCCCAGTCAGCTGAAGGATCAAATATATTCCCTCCACTAAATAGGCAAGGCTTTTTTCCCCCTTTTCAAGTCCATCTCCCTATTCTTTCTCTCTCTCCTGTCCTGGCTGTGAAAATCCTGGTTTAACCATGTATTTCAACCTCCACTCTAGCCCCTCCAATCATCAGACACTCCCATAACCCAGTTCCACTCACTAACCTTGCAGAATAAATGTAAGACCACACCTTTTCCCCCCCAAGTTTTGTGGAAGTTTAAGGAACAGGCTGATGCAGGACTAAGAGACAGTGGAGTGAGGGAAAGACAGGAATCCATCCCAAGTGGGCATCAGGCTGGAGTTAGTTATTTGTATCTTCACTCTAGCTCATCAGCCTACTGGAATCTCAATCAAGATAATTTCATTGCATTCTCATAGTTTGCCATTGTTTTCCTCACTTTTGCATTCCATTTTTATGCTTTTAAAGAGACCAGTTAGAACAAGGGAACAAGGAAGGACAGCGCTTGCTGAAAATACTGATGAAATGGTGACACTGAGAATCTGAATTCACTGCCAATTAATTCTGCTGAATAAAAGAAAGCAGGACTGAGACTCTGTGGGGTCAGGAAGCTGTGCCTTAGACAGCACAGCTCTGGAGAGAAAAATAAGCATCCAAAGTTGCCATGTCAGCACAACACCACAGAACTGCCAGGGAAATGGGGTATGCCACGTCAGAAAACCTCAGCCTCACCTCTATAACACCACAATGGGACTGCACTGAATAGAAGAATTATGCAGGGGTGTTGTATTTTATCTGTTGCTTTTTAGATGAATGGTTTCTTAGACATACAACGGCCTCTTCTAAGATATTACATTTATAATCCTCACAACTGTTAAGCTTGGTGGCTGTGAAATGACAGCCCCAACACACCGAAGTCCAGAAAAGTCCACACACACACATCCAGAAGAAGCAAGCTCTGGTTATATCTCATAAAATAAGGGAGGTAAATGAAGGGGAACAAGGGACAAGCCTGAAAATATTATTTTACATGTCATTGCAATGTGCAAGACATTTTTCTAAAAGAAAAAGTAAAGCAGAGACAAAAATTCATTTTTAATGCAGTAAAATTAGAGTTAAATGTCTGACTGGGGCAACAATTTCAGCAACAACATGCAGAAAATCACACCTAAAAAAAAAAAAAGTCAGAAACACCATCATAAAAATATATCTAAGTGGATGCCTCTTGCAAAATTAATTTCTACAGGTGTTTCTGAGAGAGTAAGCCCTCAATGCTGCAGCTACTCCAAGATAAGAGATGAAAAAAACAAAATGTGTTACAGAAGAGGCAACTGGTAATGTATTAGAGGAGACCAAGTAAGGGATGTAGAGTTACGTACTGGGTATACACATTGAA
The DNA here is from genome assembly GCA_013397245.1 of Thryothorus ludovicianus. Taxonomy (NCBI): domain Eukaryota; kingdom Metazoa; phylum Chordata; class Aves; order Passeriformes; family Certhiidae; genus Thryothorus; species Thryothorus ludovicianus. The sequence continues at coordinate 946,958 of VZTB01008017.1, read as the reverse complement.
GCCTATTTTAGCTGCATCTTTGACCTGCCTCTATGGGCTTTGTCTCCATTTAATAAAACAACTTCGGAAAAAACCTAGTGATGTATACTTGCAAGCAGGGCAGATTAGCTATTATTCAAGCAGAAAAGTTGGTTTGATTTTCCAGGTTTCTCAGTGAACACTTGAGCAAGCATTCTAGTAGTGTCTCTTTTCACCCTGGACTTGGCCTGTGCTGCTGCCAGCCAAGCTCTGCCAGAAGGATTATGCAAGGGAACACAAGGCCAAATGACTGTGACAGGATTTCCCTATCTCTGCTATCCACAAACACTTGTATTTCCCTGCCTGGAACGTTTGATTTTGTTGGTGCCTGTGGCTCAGCAAAAAAGCTGAATTAGGAAAGGCAAGTTACACCTTTGCATTTCCCACTGACTGTGCCCTGTGGTCTCAGCAGGCTTCAGCTTCCAGACAAAATCCAGGACAGACAGCTCTGCAGAGGAGCACTCTTCATGCCAATATTTCAAAAGGAAAAGCATTTGGGGCCGAAATGAAAACCCCAGGTACAAAGCACCAAAAGTTTAAAGCCCTCACTGAGCTTTGCAGCTCAAGACCAATGTGCACTAACAAAACAGTCTCCAGTCTCTCCTACTCTGTTCACACCAATTCAATGTGCCTTAGGTAAACACTGCTCCAATATCACAATGACACACATTTACAACAATATGGAATTAAAAACTAAATTAAAGGAAAGGGAAGGGGAAGAATGTGAAAAAAAATTGTTTTGGCACAACACTGAACATTGCTAAAAGTCTTTAATAATCAACAAGGCAGAATGTCCTGGGGTCACATGAAAACCTGGTGAGGATTCCAGGCTTTAGCCTACTATTGATCCATTACATGCTTAGATAGTGACTTAACATCTTTATATCTCTATTTACCTCCAGATATGAGAGCAGCTGTAATAACCTTTATTATGATTTTCAAAGGTTAATCACCTTATCAGAAAAAATACAGGACTGCAAGACCCAAAGTAAGTTAGCTCAATTTACTTATTTGCAGTTATCTCATTTTATTCCCTGCTTGCCTGTGGTTTTGCCAGGGAATAAACCCTGTTTATTCCCTGGGTAGGACATAATCAGAGACTGATTATATGAAATATCAGGAAGAAATGGAGAGACACAACCACAGAACCACAAGGACACAAGCAGTCTGGCTAGCATCTCCCAGGAAGCTTAGAAGTCTGTAAATATATTTTCAGTTGCCACAAGACACTTCTTCAAACAAATAGAAGGCTTTTGGTACCCATTCCTTAGTTTCTTCATTCTAGTCGCAAATAAGGCATGAAAGGAGTTCATCTGGAAAATGTGATGCTAACACGCTCCAGTGGCTGGCTCTTGTGAACAATGGTTGCTCTTCACAGAGCTCATACCAGCTCTCAATTAAGCTAGCTTTCTTCTATTCTTCATTAGACAAGATGCAGAGCTTATAAATCATAAATAAATGAGACTACAATGACAGACTATATTTCACACATTCACCGCTGGAGAACAGCATTTGAGTGCCGATGAGACCTACAAGTCTCTGAGACAGGACCAGATTCCCTTCCAAATTATGCCTCTACTCAAAAATAATCACAGCATTTATTGCTGCTTTCTTAACTCACATTTAAATGAGGACATTGGGTTTTTTCAAAAAGGCAGTAGAAGAAATACTACTTCCAGTGTAAGCTAAATTTGGTGTAAGAAAGTTTTTTTCTGACGTTGACGTGTAAATATAAAAAATACCTACAGATAAGGACTGCATCTTAATTCTTTGTCAAAAGTGTCATAAGCTACATCCCAGTTCCCAGGAAGGGTTAGAGAGTTACTTGAAAGCACTGTAGAGAGAGTTAACTGAAAGCACTATTTGCCCAGAAATGCACATCTTCGTATAAAATTCAGAAGGCTTTTCCTTCATGCCTTTTTTCTTATTTGCTTCATCCCAATGAGACTCCTGTTCTTTTTTTACTACACCAACCCTACACTGTAAATCTTTTCTCACTTTGGGTTTGAGAGGGGAATGGGACACACTGGAAAGTGTGCTAGGAAAGTACTTCATATTGGAAACATTCCTTCCTCCCAAAACAGAGTCAAAGCAACACCAACATTCAGGTGCTTACTGCTGGGTACCCATCTCCAAGTATATTTCCTCCTCACTTTATTTTGCTTCCAGCATCAAAAAATGCCAAAATTGTCTTCCTCCTGGTCTCTCAAAAATTTTCCAGCTATTAAAAATACTGCCCTATGTATAAACTTGTTATTTTACATTCCAGGAGGACAGTCTAGAAGAACCAATAGCAGCTGTTTATACTAGCATTTCTTCTAGAAATAATATGCGTGTGTGTGTGTTATGCATCTATGAGTAGGTTTTTGTATATATGTACACATAAGCACAAAGGCAGACAGAAACATGTATTATAAACGTGCTCTAAAGCAATTTATCTGTGAGGCAATCTCTTTGTACTCAACAAATATAATATGAAACAGAGGGAACCTTCATTGAACATATTTTTGAGATGAAAAGAATTAATTTTATGAGGGGAGGGGAGCTTCTGTAGAGACTAATACTGGCAGGTGAACCCTTAAAGAATACTTCACTACACTGCTGTCATGGGAAAAGTTGTTACCACAGATGGCAAGGAAAAGGAAAAGCCAGTAAGACATCTATAGGCCAATGCAGGAAAAGAAGGAAATATCATCCAAGTACAAATCCTAAGAAACAGAGACTTAAAAGTGAGGTTGACAAATTAGACTACATTAACAACAGGAACAATACAGCCCTCACTTAAGAGCCCAGGTCTTGATTGCATGCCATTCTTCAAACAGAGAAATTTCATACCAAATCTTGTTTGTTATATGGATTAACCTGATTTACCTATAGGTTTAATACTGTCACAAATGGGTTTTGTGGAAAACATTGCAGCCAAAAAATGAATAAGAGATCTTTGAAACATTAAATGCCTAGGGACTGCCTGTAAAAAATAGCAAGGCTTCTTCACACAGGAAAATTACTGGAAGTTACAACCACTTTGCGACCTTACATGCAGTCTTTGTGGCAGAGTTTTTCTTCCATGCTAAAACCTGGCAACACAGAGTCTTCAACAATTTCATAGTCTTGAGCTTTCCAAGGGTAGAGTGGCTCTGCTCTGGGAGTGAGTGTGGGGCTGTAAGTCCCTGCACATGCAATGATGCCACAGGTTGCAAAGTGCTGCTCAAGTGTCTGAGATCAGCGCTCCACATAGATTATTTAGCTCTTTGAAAACAAAATTCTTTGCCAACATCTAAAACTATGGCACCTACAGGAATATTTGCCAGAAAACCTAGGATCTTCAAAATTGCCTAGATGAAAATCAGCTTTCTGCTTACTGTTCCTCTCAACCTCCCACCTCCTCACAAAAATAAAATGTATCTGGAAAGGAACAAGCACAGCTGACTTTCCTTATCTGTTTTCTCTAAGGCCATTCACAGACTTCCCTCCCTCCTGCCTTGTTTCAAGGCAGGCTTCTAGATCAATTGCTAGGGAGCTGAAAGTTGAAGATGGTAGATTTGGAATGTCCAGTAACAATCCCCCGCACTTGCTGAATGATGGACTCAAGAGAGTCCATTCTTTCTTTCCTGTTTTTCTGGACTGGTTTCTATTCCAATAACTGCTTTATACTTACACAATAGACAACTCCAAGGCTTGCCCAAATAGAGCATTCACTTCTGCAATAACATTAGTCAGTCACACCTGCATTTTCTACCATTGTGTTTTCTGCCTTCTCTACATGAACAGTACTTCATTTGCAACATCTCCTTGCAGAGCAAACATGGTTTTTGGCTTGGTTTGGCTGATCATGACTTGCAGCAAGCTCCTCTAGGGAGAAGGTTCGTGGCAGCTGAACCATAGGCACGGAGAGCAGATCACATGGGCAGAAAGTGGTGACACATTCCAGCCCGTGGGCAACGGGTTGTCTTAAGCAAGAGGCAAACAAGAAATAACAGCAAGGAAGCAGAAGAGTCATACGACTTTAAGCACCTTCTAAGTGCACAACAGAAGGACAGATGGGAGAAATCTCTGCCAGCCAAGGGAGCATGTAGCTGTGCCAGTGTATTTCCACACCATGCAAATGCCTGTGTGGAGATTGACACAATGCAGCTCCTAGTATGGACTTGCTGAGGGCCTTAGAGCAGCAGCATTGCCTCCTCTCACACCCAAGAATCTCTCCCAGTGAGGATGCAAAGGTGGCTTTCTTGAACGGGTTTAAGTTTTTTGATAGTACACAAGTATTGCCACCATAGAACCCTATGCAACTCCTAATAGTGCATCATGTCTGCCTCACCCCTGCTGTTACTGAACAAAAAACATGGAGCAACCTTTCAGGATCTGAGTTTCCCAAAAGATGATCAGTAGACTATGGGAAGAGATGCACTAGTTACTTAGAAGCCCTAATTCCATTGGTGGGGAAAAAATTCTTGTTCCTCACAGCAGCAGAAAATTTAATTTTACTCTGCCTATCTTCCAAAAATTTTTGTCTCATAATTTGTGCAATAAGAATAGAAGAAATAGTCTCATGACTCTGTTATCAGACCATTTTATGTAACATGTTTGCAGTGAATGATTAAACCAAAAGATTATTGCTTAGTAAGTTTTGAGTAGTTGCCCAGAAATCATGCATGCAGAGCCAAATACTACCGTTGATGTTGAAGGACTTTTAAAAGGATTAACTCAAGCAGACAGTGCCAAAATTCATCCTTTGAATAGGGAGGTGTGCTTGCCATTGAAATGTCAATGGCAAAGTCAACATTGATTTGAAACTTGACACAAAATGCGCCAGGAACATCATTCTCCTGTTCCTTTAGAGATCAGTGCTGGTATACATTGAAGGACAAATATTTGGTAATGAAGCTGGTGATGGCCACAGTTTGGGCAAATGGGGATGTGGAATTTCATGCCTTTGACAGTTCTCTTTTTGTTCCCTTTATGAAAATAGTAAACATTCATGTGACCCACTAGGCTATTCTGGAGTCATTTACATCTGTAATGCTATGAGGGCTGTTAACAGAGATTTCATTATTTAAGTTTCAAATGGTTCCTGAGTTGCTGGTTTCTTAACAATTTTCAGATCAGAAGTCCTGTTATAAATACTTGGACATACACTATCACAGAAGAACTGACAAGGTCCTCTATTATTTAAAAAATATGTGGGGGTTAGAGCCAGCTTACAAAATATTGTGAAAAGCAAAACCAAAATGAACTACCAATGCCACTGCAGATTTTGTAACTAATTATCTTTATTAAATGTTTTTGCAATTCCCTCAAGTCTAATGGAATGGCTTGTCTGTACTTGTAAGTTAATTTTGACCAGAACAGAGTAAAGGTACATTGCAATAACTATTGCAGAATAACTCATGTGTGAAAACCTGTTCTAGAATCAGTCTGCCTCATTCCATTTTAGATTAATTCACTCACTCTGAAAGGAAGAATTTGGGATCTGACACATATCAGAATTGAGAACTCTTTTTTTCAGATGTACTTGAGTCTGATATTTTCTCTCACTGTTCTTCCTTTTTCAGTAGGCTTTTTGGGATACATTTAATTTATCTCTGCAGCAAGGATAAAGGGAATGATAAAAAAAGAAGGGAGTTCTTCTGGAGAACCTCTTATTGATTAATTCCTGCAGACATTCTTGAATTCTACAGCAGATACTATAACTAATTTTTTTAGAGTATCTTTACCTTTAGGTTCAGAACTTCAGGACCACAGTACCCCAGCCCCTTCTGTTTTTGCATAATAGACTCTCCCTCAGTAACTCTAAAAAGAGTAGGGAGAGGACCAGCTTGGACACTAGAGCTGCTCAATGAATGACCACAGTATCCAATTACATTATTTTTAGAGATATCCATAGTTTTGCTCAAGATTTTGGTTGTCATGGTCTTCTAGAGACTCTGAATACAGCAATGATGACACTAGGAATCAGAATCAATGGCTCTTTTGACAGTGTTTTACTCCTTTTGCCTACAAAAGAAATTAGCTCATTTCCAGCACCATCTGGCAGGCCAGAACTGCTTACACAATACCTTTCAACTCTCATAGAATGGGATGATCAACCTCCTCCAACAGGGCTCATAAAGTCATAAAGGAAATATTCCTCTATGTATGCAGCCACTCTTTCTAATTGGGAATGTTTGAACAAAAAACACAAGTGAAAAGGAAACACAATAAAAATTCAAAGTAGAGCCAATAGATGACTTCAGGTCATTCAAGGCAGCCTGTATTTCTTTTCTTTGGCTCTAGTTCTGACAGTCCTAAAAGCTGGTGCTCTGAACAACATGAGTGGTTGTATCCTAGCCCTGGGTTAGCCAGGCAGGAAGCCCATTTTTCAGTACTGTGCACCTGACCACAAAGCACACACCTGGGGCCAGGATTTGATGTGACAATTTTAGGCTGGCTACTACCAGATCAAAACCACTGTGGCCACAAGCTACGTTGAACTGATTCAGTAAATGAATAGCTTATTAAATTTTGGGGACAGATTGAGTAGAAGTTTATTTTGACAAATACTATGCTGGATGAGGCTTATACTGTCCTGGTGCAGATAGCATAGAGTCTATAAACTCTGTATGATGTGCTTTGGTGAATTTGACAGAAATTCATTCATCTCATCTGTGTGGAATCATGGCTCCAGGATGCTTCAGAAGTGAACAGAGCCAGTACCTGGTCCTGGATGATGTACTCTGAAGCCAGGAATTTAGACACCAGTCTGATACAGATGCCCAATAGAGGCATTCAATACTCTGGAAAAACTGCAACTGTAAATCACCACACCACAACTTAGGTGATCCTCAGACTGTACTGATGAAGAATGTTGCTGCATTCCCAACTAACCCAAAGCATGTTCAGTGCTTTAAACAAGGACGATGATTTTCTATGCAAGACAATAAAATGAGAAAAAGAAGAGACACAGCATCTCTGGAAGTATCTCTACACTTCAGCAGCAGTACTGGATGTAAAATAGCCAGCAGCAAACAGTGCATTATAAGACATAAAAACTCAGTGTGTGACAAGAGTTACATTACTTACCTAGGCGTGCTAGCACTTGAAACCCTGCTTGGCTTGGGTAAGGAGCCACTGTAAAGAATTTCAAATAACCTCTATGTGCTATCCTTTATTTCACATGAAAATATCCAGCCAGAGCATGATATAGACTGAACTCAGGGACATAGAATAACAGCAGGAGGTCTTCACTGATGTTTCACTAATTTTTAATATTCACTAATTTGTAATACATAGTAGGATCAATCTAAAAGAGACCAGGTGTTTCAGATTATGAGAGACTATCTACATTGCTTAGGACTTCTGCAGAGAAATGTCTTGATACCTGTCCTGCATTAATTCTTTGCCTCCATGGACTATTCATTTTCAAAGTGATGGGAAGCACTTTTCTTCAGGAATCTAAACATTTCAAAGGTCTGGAGCAACATCACAGAGTAAGAGAGACAGAGAGTGTGCATGTCCATCCTGAAACATTCCTGTAAATATTTGAGCCACACAGAGCTTTCCACATGAAAGGATGTATCAAGCTTCTGTTTGCTCATCAGCTCTATTGGGCAAGACTTAGGTTTGTTAGGATGTATCATATTCCCAGATGGTACAAATTACTGTGGCATTTCTGGCCTCAGTGGAGTCGTGCAAGTCACAACAGCCCAGGATCAGTGTCTTCATTCACAGTCCTGCATCTCCTGTCCCACACATTCAAACAACTGTATAAAACACGTAGTGTAAAGTACAGAGATAGCCTGAAGTACAAACCCACAGACCATCTGTTTGCAGCAGCTCACAGACTCTCAGGTTATGCTATCTTGCACTCATTTAACACAAAAATGAAGTATCAACACAATTTAAAAAAAATAGTTGAAAGTGTTATCAGTTTGACTTGAAAACGAACATCATGCTGAATCCACTTCATTCCTAGCAATCATTTCCTTTGGTGCTCAAAACCTTTAAAGAATTCATTTTTTTCCCTCCAGTTTCCTCATTGTCAATGAAATACAAGAGAATTCTGTAAAAATCTACTTGATTCATTCTTTGCTAGACACATATTCTCAAAAATTATAAGTTGAAATCTCCAATAATCACCATATTCTCAAAAAGAAATTTTAATGTATTAGAATATTTATCTGTCTTTTACTTTCAGGGTGTGTTTGAAAGCTTTATGTGAAGCCACTTTAGAAACCTTTTTTCAGAAAAAAAAGTCTGGTTCCATGGACATGATGAAAGCAACACTTTCTGGTGAAACACACTTTCAAAGAGTATATCTAAACCTGTACATTTTAAAATCTGGGTAAAGAACTTCTTCAACGTGCACCGCTTCATCTGTTAAACTTATAACTGCTGTTGCATATGCCTATGGATCAACTTGGAAAGCAAAAAACACCCTTGAGAGCCATAGCATTAGGCTAAGCCTCATTTCCTAAATCCCCCACACCCCTTGTCAAGCCCTCACAGAATCTGCTGCAGAGTTTTGGGTGTCTGCTGCACTCCATGACGTTACTCCCTCCCAGTGTTGTTCAACGTGATCAAATATTTCTCTGCCCTCACAGGCGCCCAGCCCTCCTTGCATCACTGACAAACTATCACAATGCCTCACGTGCTCTGGAGCACGCGGTTTGTCAGGCAAATCCGTACCTGCTCAGGGCTGAAAGCTCTTCACAGTCATGCTTAAAGAAACCAAAGAGCCACCAGGAGAAACTCCTAACTTCCTATGAAGCCCTCAGGCCAAGAGAGGCTGCCAGGACGACAGAGGCTGCCTGGAAAAACACAACTGGCTCTGCTCTACAAAAAGCAGAAATTGTTTCACTGCTCTCTTCAAAACACCACAGCCTTGCAGGTAACCACAGGGCCACCAGGTCTGGAGGTGGCCAGGGCACGGATTCTTCCCTACCATGGCCCATATTGCTTTAGGAGCTTTGCTCTGGTGTACCCCAAGTTCCCTCCTGAAAGGTTGTTTCTGTTTTGGTTAGGCTGGTATTGAGAAGAAAATACTTCAATGTGAAAACCAACCACATTCACTATCAACAGTGCACGAACAACCTGGTTCTTTTCAGCTGGAAATAAAGGTCAGATAACTTTTGGCTTTGTCTATTGTTAGCAGTGCCTACAAACATTACTGGATAAAATAACCCAGCTGTCTGTCCTATTAAGTTCTCATGGTATGTTGCACGCATGATGATGGCCCACAGCCTTTTTCCAAACTTTCCTGGGTGAAATTAGGGAGTTGGTGCAAGTAGACCATTCACAAATGTCAGATTGGATGCACTCATCCTGCTTTTGGAGGCTAACATTGATGTGAGCCATTCTGGGTCACAGAAGCAGGTGACAAAAGATTAGGACATTTTATATTTTAGTACAAAACTATTAGGTCATTTGCACCCTTACATCTTTTACTATTCTTATGTCTGTTGCTTTTAATACTGGAAACATAAGCCTTAAGTCCTTCTGCAATTGTTGGTTTAAGTTTACATGGAAATTTACAAGTTGGTACTGAAAAACAGGGGTTTTAAAATTACTTAAGTGAACCTGAGTCTCAAAAAAATGTGGATCTCAAAGCAAACTTTGTTGGTTGAGACCATGTCTAATTTTACTATAAAGCAAATTATGTAACAGGATAACCTGCTTACTGCGTTGGTTGAGTCACCTTCACCACAGACTTTCACAGGAGGTGATATAACATCCTTGCAGGCTTACAGAATTAGTGACTGTGCTTTGATTGTGTGACAGGAACAATGTTGGACTGGAGCAGAGAGAGGATAACGCCTAAGCTCTGGGTGTGTGATTTCTGTTTTCATTCTGCAAAGCTCCCAGGCATAATGAAAACAAACACAAAATGATGTGTAAGAACACCTACACAGCATTTTTGCAGTAATCAGGTTTTCTGGAGTACATATTAGACAGCTAGTAACACCTGAAACAAGCAGTCTAAAATGACTGACGTTGCTTTTCCTTGCCTCTCCAGTTCAAAAGTTCTTGAACCACCCTGGTACTTCAAAGGCTCTGTGATGGCTGTGCCCTCCAGGAGCAGCAAGCATTTGACCCCACTCATGCAAGAATTTCATGGAATCTGTAGTCACAAAAGCTGGCTCTTTTCCTGGGCTGTGTGTGATTCGGGCTAACCAGAGGGCAGAGGCAGCAGTGGCCAGCAGATACACCCTGCAGAGGAGGTGACAGCATGACTCAAACACTGTCCCCATAAGCTATCATTTAGCTGTTCTGCTGCATTTAGCTATTGCAAGTGCTTCTGCTTGATGTTTAATTTCTTACTGAACCTTGAGCGACCTGGTAGGACAAATTACATCAGCCATGAGTAATCATTTGTTTGCAGCTAGTTACTATTAACACTACCAGGGAGCTTAGTTGATAATAACAAAAAAGGCAAAAACACTCAATAAATACTCTTTACCTGAATTTAAAGGGTGTCCTTTTTTGTGTCTTTGATGATTAAATTAATAAGTGTGGAAGATGTGGATATTATTGTGGAATGGAGCTGTAAATGTATGAATTACTGTATATGTGGATTTCTACCACTTGTGGTTTGCACCAGTTGCAACTCTTGCTGCTTGATCCTGTTTTGTTAGCCTTATTCCAGAGCTGTCCTGCTGCAAATTTTGTCTCTAATCTTTCCCTTTCTTCTTGTTTTAAAACAAGTGTCTGAAAGCAGCACTTTTTATGGTGGATCCTGAGGTACAGAATTACCTTCTGCTGACATACAGCTCATGTTCCAATCCGAGTTTCCAAATAATACCAACATCATCTATCTATCCATCTCTATGTTTGTCTGTCAATTCAAAGCTATATTACTGTGAGCCGTGGTAACTCCAATGCCTTTCTCTAATGTTTTTTCAGCTTAATTCTATTTATTTTCTATCCCATTCAAATAAATACTCCAGTTTAGCTGGAGGTTTCAGGCATAAGGTAGGATTGAATATATTAATGAATCAAATCAGTTAACCCTAACTATATTTTCTGGTCCTTTACTCCTATGAATTTCCTTAGGGTTTATCAGGCTAATATTAAGTGGTTGCATCCCACTATTGAATTGCTTTATTAAGTTTCATTGAAAATTTCTGGGGAACTGTCATTTTTGTGTTTAGTTGTGTAGTACCTGGAACATCAAAGTCCTAATCCAGATTTGTTGTTCCTACAACAGCTACTAAAATACAAAGAGCAATCACTGGTAAATGTCTGTCTCTGCAGTACACTGGCAAAACCCAGTCTGGTTTTGGATACCAAAATAAAAGTAGAATTTGTGGTTTTTACCATGGTTCCTGGGTAATATAACTTGCATGTCACTGAGATGCCCAATTCAGTACTGTTTGCACTGCATTAGATTAGATGTAAATTATGAAGAGGTAATCAAACTTCAAAGCACTTGTAGGAGAATTATTGTAATTTGGTTCATGTGATCTAAAACAGTTTGCCTGATTTTAAGACTGGGTAGCTACATTTAGAATCATAGCAAGTCTCCTACAAAAATACCCAGGAATTTTCCCAGATACATGGAAACATTGGCAAGCACCAGGACACTAGGAACATAAAAGTTCCCAGGAAAGTAAAAGCCCATGTCTTGTTTGAAAAGAGTTAAATATTAGTTCCATAAAGAACAGACAGAGCCACAACAGCCCTTATACAGGAATGACCTGCCAACAATATTTCTGTAATAAAACAATTCCAAAACCTTGCAGCCAATTCCAGGCCAACACAGGCATGTTGGACTGAGATGTGGTGAGAAGGAGTCACTACAAAAACTCTGTTCTGTGCAGGAGTCTTTAAATGAGAGAGCCATCTCTCTTAGCTGCCTTATTATTATTCTGGAACTATGACAAGTCTGTTTAAAGAATAGATTGTGCTTCACAGACTGCTTTGTCAAACCAAACACATTTGCTCAAATTATCAGTTTCAACTTTTCTGACTAGATTTTGCAACTCTAGTGTACATAAAAGAGATACACTTAAATAGAGAGATTGACCTTTTCACTCTGCAAGCAAGGGTTTCAACAAAGTCATACTTGATTACAAGTTTTGGAAGATTTCAAAAGTTTTGAAAGGCTCGGAGGTATTTGTGAAACAGAACCTGCCTTTTTATGGTTTGTTCCAATGTTGACATCCACTGAGAGGCAAAGCAGGATCTGGCACTCCAGCTAATCCAGCAAGCTGACTCAGAAGCACAGCTGGAGACTCATAGGACTCTGGCTTACACAGACTAACAGTTGATAGATTCTTTTGGCCAATCTCCTTATTCTGGTGTCTTCTATTTTCTTTTCAAACGTAAAAGGCTTTCTAGCTATCATTATTACTGCTGTGTTAAGTATCTATCTAAATGATCTGCATCATTCATTTCCAGTACAATCTGCAATAGCAGTGTAAATATCCCAGTTACAGTCTGTCCTCTCTGCTTGAATCAGACAACATTAAATAAGTTGTTGCCTTACACAGAGTTTTGCAGATGATGTTGAAGAGGAGATACCCATGATTTAAAAATGGCACCAACCTAAATTCACTTTCAATGAACCATGTTCCACTTAGAGGTTTCCTAAAAACAAAGAATACAGATTAAAGACCCTACAAGACCTGCTCTCTGGCATACAGAAAATGAAAAGGAAATGTGCAGCAGTTTAATCAAAGGGCTGTTCAAATGAATTAAGACTGTATCAGAACAAGAACTTGGTCATTTTTATTCACAGTTTTACATGAAAGTAAACTACTGGAACAATATTGATTCAACATGGGAAACCATTAAATACTGCTGCCTAAAGTGAAACATTTCCAAAATGATCATGAAAGTTCCAGAGTCTCTCCTGCTGCCAAAGTAAATTAAATTTACTGTATTAACTTTATTTAAAAATATACTTTCAGTTGGGGCAGAAATCTGGAGCCAGCTGCCCTACCTCTCAGCACATGTAAGTGATAATGACAGGTGAATATACACTATACAGTAGCTTCATGTTTCTACTCCTAGAGTCCATGTCACTTTCTATTTTTGAGAGCTGACTGAATGTTTACTAGGCTACACTTCATCCCCCTCCTTCCTCTGTACCCTAACTTTGTAACCCAAGATGCTGCTGGTGGTGTTGGGTTTGCAGTGCTCTGACCTTTTGTTCCTCTGCCTGGCATTGCCTGGGTTTATCCTGCTGGGATGCTGCTGGGGTTACACTGATAACCTTTCAGGACATGCCTGGTGAACTTCCCAACAGAAACAGGAAAGGACCACGGCTTGCCTCGATTCACAGAGCAGCAAAGTTGGGTTCCTGTTGGGCTAGGATGGTGTTAGATGTTTCTGAGATTACCCTGGATACACATGGGGCTGTGAAGGGAATTACCATTTAGACTTTGGGTGACTGATCCACAGGTGGCCTGGGGACTGAATTCACTGTCTGGGCACCTTTCTCCAGTCTTTATTCAGGCAAAAAACTACTTATTTTACCTAGTAAAGACAGATCAAGCCACTCGTGGAATCATCACATGTATTTAACAAGAAAAAGGCAATTTTTTAATCACTATGCCACTATACATCACTCCACATACACACCTGACCCTAAAAAGATATCCAAAAAAGGAATGATAAAGGGGAGGATGTCTGAGTTATTTTGTCATTCCCATCTGGAGGGTCACTGCCAAAACTCCCTGGGAGTTTTACCTGTGTGCCAGCTAAAAGACAAATCTGGAATTAAAGCACTGACCACCAGTGTTTGGTGGCCTGGTACACAGAATAAAAAATGTTGGTGGAAACTGGACAATTGCTGATATTTTTTTAGTAAAACTCTGGCTTTTTTATTGATTTAAAATCTTCCAGTCTATCTAAAAGTAAAACAACAGATTTGTACCCTTTCTCATGATTTTTGAAGTGTGTCTCAATTCATGTTTCCATAGTCTCCTCATTTCACTTCAAAAACATTTTATTTTCTATTTCAATTTCCCATGACTATCCTAATCTGAAATATAAAATGTTGTGTTCTTTTTTACATGCTATAACTCACAGAGGTGAGCACAATTCTTGGAAAAAGATCAGAAATGTTCCTATCAACTAGATAAACCTCATTATTTTGAACCTCTTCTCTGCACAGTATTTGAGTTAATTTTGGCTTTGCCATACTGTAAAACTGTGCCTTACTGAATGGTTAGTTGCTGCTCAAAACAATGATTCCTCCTCCTCAGAGCCATGGCTGTGTCTTCCCACCCTTCCCCTTGGCCAGCAGAGGCACCCATCTGATGCAATGGAAAACCAAGTCAAGAAGCTTAGCTGGCAGAAAATTAATCACTCTTTTCTCATGGTTTAGTTTTCTGCCTTTATGGTTTGAATAAGGGTTCAGAAAACTGCAGAATCACACTAAAAAAAGGAGCACACTCTTAGACTGGTTCAAACATTTTCTGAAACTTCACCGTTTGCCAAGAGTAGAGCTTTTTCTGGTATGACTAGAAATACTCCTATCTTGCCACTTTTTCAGGTCTCGTACATCACTTCCAGATTTTGACAGTTCTGGAAAGCTCAGTGGACAAGACATTCCTTCTAGCACATATCTCCATGATTTGCTTTCCCTCCACCTCCAAAACACATTTAATTATACTCAAGGCAATGCTAAATTTGAAAACTCTTACACATAACTTACTAAAAAGCAAAACCAATTTATTTTGCCTTTCAGGTAATTTAATGAATTGCTAATAGTTTTTCCAAGAAAAATTCTTTACTTTTAATCATTATCCTCTCTTTAAATTCATCCCCTCTCCAAGGATTTGAAGTTCTTTTTCATAAAGCCATAACCTGTCAGTGGTCACTTGAAGTTCAACTAAAACTGCTATTTTCTATACATTTCATGGTCATATTTTATAGCAAAAGAGGTTTTTTATATGGATGCACATCAAAGGTTATATTTATTCATAGAGAAGACTCATTGGCCTTGATTAAGCATTCCTGAGGGTACCTGCTTATATTCTAGCATCTCCAGCGACCAAATGATGGTCTTTCCCAAATCCCTACAGAATAGATGGCAGCAGGGGAAGCACAGGGGCAAGGTCTTGTTGAATTATGCCAGCTTCCCAGCTGAGCTCTCATTCCTAGGGTTGCTGTAAGAGGTAATAGACCTTTACAGCTGGTTTGTCTGCCTGACCTGCCAGTTAACTGGTGGTTAACAGTTAATGCATTTCCCAACAGTTTTCTGTGATAAAGGAACACGCTCATGGTTTCATAACACATATTTCATTGCCATTGCTGTCTTCCTCAGTTAAAATCTGTCTTTTCCTATTTACAAACATAGATATAATAAAGCTACATTGATTCTCATTCTCTGAAAAACAGTAGTTAATAAATAGTACAAATTGCAAGCCTTTTACCCACGTATGTGGCTGCCTCAGAGCTCAAAGTACCGTCCTTGATAACGATGAGAAATGCTGGCCTGGCTCTTACATGTCTGATAAGTGTGCACAAAACAGCTGAGGGAATTTACAAACCAGGGTGAAAAGGCAAAGACCGTGCATGGGATTAAGGCAGACAATGATCCTCCCTGAAACATGGTGTTTGATCATTTCATTTTGAAAAGGCAAGATGACTTTGAAGCTCTAACAGTATTTTCCATAGGGCTGAGAAGTAAAGATGACAGATGTCCCGCTTGTTCGCTATCTACTGTCACAGCAAATACAGTTTTCTTGTCACCACCTACAAATCCCAGGGTACAGCTGCCTTTCCTCCCTCCCTCCCATTTATCCCTCCCTGTCTAACTCCACATTTCCTCACCACACCTGTTCTGCCAGAGCTCTCATCAGCTTCCCTCACAATCACTGCCCCCAGTCCCAGATGAGCTGCAAGAGTTTCCTGAGCTCATCTCCATAAGCCCTATCCTTCTTTTAATGACTTATTACTGTCATGCTGCTAACTGCAAGCAACTGAACACACATTTTTATACAATAAAAGAAGGAAAGAATTAATTTCTTGGATAAATCTGGAAATTAATGCTGTTGCAGGGAAAGCTTGTATTTGGTCAGGATTTCACTGACGTGCTGTTGATTTTTATTGGTATCAATGAGAATCTGCATAAGGAGATTTTTTTAAAGCTTAAAATAGGGCAAGGAGATAACAACAAATAAATTATTTTAAAAAACTATAAAAAAGTAATTACAACATTGGCAGAGATCATTCTGTGAACAGTCAACATGTTTTGATTTTTGTTTCCTACTACGCTGGCTGGGAAGATTTTTCAGTCAGGAATGCTACATCTGGTCTGAAACTATTCTCCAGACTCCAGTAATGATGTAATTTCTTTCCCCCATCAGTCTCCTCAAGACCTTAAAGGAACAACTTCCCAGGACTCCATCACAGTCCATAGATGTTCTTGCCAAAACTCCACCTTCCTACTCCCTTACAATTGATTTGCCAAAAGGAAATTCTCAACCCCAGCTGCTTTACTCACAGATTAAATGAAATAGACAGGCTATGCTACAAAGCACAACTAGGATCTAGATATCACCAAGTGACTCATTTTCAGGTCTTGAGGCAGCACAGAAGAGCAAATATTAGCATTTAAATACTAAACAAGCTTTTATATCTCTATGGCACCAAGCTGGGGTGGCTGCGCTGCTTCCAGCACTCTTACAAGCACCCCTGCATGGCCCTGTCTTGTGGCATGTGGATAATTCATGTCAGCATCCACCCTGTAGCTCTGCAGCACCTGAGGCATACCTACCCTTGCTGCTCTGTGCATCTGAAACAGGAGTGCAGGGCTCCAGCTCAGCTGCCTAAACCCTCCTCAGCGCCTTTTGCATCTTCCACAGCAATGCAAGGTGCGCTTCTCTTCAAGCATCACCCCTAGTTATGGAGCTCCTCTGCTGCAAAGAACTTCCTTTTTAAGGAGTAGGAGGTAAATATCTGTCTCCTCCTACCCTTCCCCTGAGGTTTTATCATTCTCCTCTCTTCTTTCTTAGTTACAGCAGATAACACTGATTCAGCCAGTCAGCAGACTCTGCTGCACATGAAGCTGTATGGTTCTGCTTTTGCCCTGCACTGGATGTCCTCTTTTCAACTTGGGAAAAAAATATGTTCTAGTGTCAGAACCGGTTGACTAAACATTTCAGTAACAAGGTTAAGTATAGTCTGTCTTCCTGCACATCTCTAATCCTGTTGGGGCCATATTAACCCTTTACACTAACAAAACCAGCCGTCACATAGACATATGACATATCTACAGAAGCTATTCAAAACAACCCACATCCTCTGCTGTCCTGGTGGTCACTTGATGGTGAATTGAAATCATATGACAGATCTTTGACCAAGATTGTTCATTTCCCGTGTCTTTCTTTTCATCATCAAAAAAGTACTGCATTAATAAGAAAAGTCAAAAGTCATTAAATGATATAATGCAATTATATTTATCCCACTGTTTGGCTTAAAAAGAAATCTGTGTTCAGAGGCTGCAAAACATCCAGCATTCACAGATGGAAATACCCACAGTCCAGAAGCAATTCCCACCAGGGAATTTTTCCATGTGCCCCAGAGGACAATGTATCTAAGTAAAATGTGGAGCAATGAGGCTCCATTCAAAATGCAGCAGAGGAGAGGTCCTCCCAAAATGTGAAACCAAGTAAGAATTAAAACTTAGAAGATATTTTTCAAAGATATAAGAAAACATGTCAAAATGTATGGTGAAAGTGCTTCCTGAAACGTGTCAGAAACAGTCTTCTGGCCAAAAGGTTTCAATTCCATAGTGTATGCAAGTCCTTCAGGTTGGAGGGATGGAGCAGGTAGTACCTCTATAGGAGGAGCTCTCTAACCACCAGACTCTTCTTGCCTCTCTACCCACAGAGATATAAAAACTTGCCTCCTGTGAACTCAGCCATCCCTGGGTTTGTATAACCAAAGCAGTGAAACCCAGCGGGAGCTTGCTCTTCTATGCATTGCCACAGAACAAGCAACAACCATGTATTTTTAAAAATGATAACCTCAGAAAGAATACTTGGTGATCAATAAGAAAATACAGATGTGAAATGGGAATCATCAAAGGACACTACTGTCAGAAGTTGTGTGGAGGGCAATTAGCATGGGGCTTAAAGCTTGTATGGGATCCCAGTGTGCTCCCTAGGACCCAAGGATGTTTCCTGCAGTGCAGACATATCACAAAGCTGCCTAAAATAAGTCCCATCCAAGTTCCTAGTACAAAACAGGCAAACATATACGGGGCAAGGGAGTGTCAGTTACAAAAAGTCTTAAAAAAATTCTTTTAAAGTCATGTTATGGCGAAGTAGGTACAAGTTACAGCAACCTCCTTTTGTTCACTGGTCCTAAATCTATGTGCAGATCCATTTCATAAATGTACACAAGAGAATACAGGAGATTTTTCAGGTAGATATAATTTGTTCTGATTTTATAAGGGCAACAGAACAACTCAAAGATTCACCACCTAAAATTCAGAGCACTAATGTGGTTCCGCTGTGTGCACTGGGGAAGTCTATTGGCACTTGTCTGTGCAAGAGAAAAGCCTTAAATGACAATTTCAAGCATGGTGCCCCTGTGATATATTTCTGGATACCAGTCACAGCTGGACCATGGCTATCCTTATAGCTGTCCAAACCAAAACCCTGGACTCGTGTGTATCCACACCATAAAGAAGTTTCTATCTCAGTCAGGAACAAAGCTTAGGACTGTAGTCCAAGTTTATCCTCAATGGATGACTGGTCTTTCTAACCCTGTATGACATTTTTATTTAGGGATATTTCCCTCAGCCTAGGAGGTGAAAAAATCAACAAAAACTGAATATCCTTCCTCCCCTGGAGTTAAGTAGTAAATCATTAAACTCCTACAGTTTTTCCTTCTCCCCACCTTTTCTGATGGGACAGTCACTCAGGTGAATATGCAGGTGTCCAGCTGCCCTGGAGCTGCTGGAGCTTCATTTCTCTTCACGTGCCTGCTCTGTGCAGAACTTGCCACTGCCCTTGGTGTCAGCTTGAAGTACAATAAAAACTAACATGCTCTGTCTCCCAGATTATCTACCCACGATCTGCACGTTATTACAGCAAGACCTGTCCAGCTGAGGAGAGAATCTCTCTTCCTAAGGGAGGGGATGTGACTACGTGGGGATAGCGAACAAGGTTATCTCAGGACAGGCAGCAGACCAAAAAAACAAATTGCGTCAGCATGGAGAAGGATTGGGCAGGAGTGGAGGGTGTGTCAGGGCACGCTCCCAGGCACAGAAAAGCTCAGAATAAACAGGGAGAAAGTTGCTGGCCCGGGGTTTGAATAAGGGCCTTGGAAATGCAAAGAAACGGGCCACACTAATGAGGGCACAAGCATCTCCCTGCAAGCAGAAAGCTGGGGAGGAGGGTGGAGGAAAAGGAAAGCTGGATGTGGAAAACTGTGGAGAAGTTGTAAAGATGGCTCTAGAAAGAAAGTAATCTGAAACCTCAGTCAGACAGAAATAAACAGTACAGTTGATTAGGAATTTGGTGATAGGGTTTTGCGTGATAAAATTTAATTAATGCAAAACCTACTATGGGTGTAACCAAAATTCTGAGAAGTTCTTAAATTGGACAAGGTGTGGCAGAAACAGAGGCTGCCCTTGTCCCAAGGAGTTTACAAATTGCCCCTGGGCGATTTGCAAACAAATGGGCAACAGGGGAAATGGAGGGGCACCATTGGGCTGGTCTCAGCAGCAGAGCTGGACTCCAGCCCTCTAATTTTGAAGGTACCACAGATCAGAGGCAGTTTTAAAGCAAGGTGTGCTTGGAAAAGAATAATATGATATTTCAGCAGAAGTATATGGGGCACAAGCAAAACAGCTAACAGAAGTGAAAATTTGACAGAGCTCCCTTCAAAATTTGTCAAGGGACAAAGTTTAGCACAGTGAACTAATTGGAAAGAGCTGGGAGTAACCATTCCAATAATATATGAGTTGTGAAGGAGGGTGAAGGAATGATCTTGCAGTCTACATTTCAGGAAACAGAAGAGACAGAGCTTGCCAACAAACCAGTAAGCAGAACATACTGTGCTAAAACTTTCAAAACATTGCTACATTTTCTTTCTACAGAAAGTGCCCTTTGAGAAAACCATTTAAAAATCCATTGTTACCCTGAAATTATCTAGAATAAAAAAATTGCAAAAACTTTGTTGAATGATTGCTGCTGACAGTCCCTAATGCTGTTAGTACAATGTAGAACTGACAATTAGATCCTAATTTTATTCCTAGCATGGTGATTAAGCTGCTACATAACTTTAAGCTAGTCCCTTTACCATCTCAACAAGACATTTCCAAAGGGTGCACAAAACCAGCCACCTGTGTGACAGCAGTGCTCTGAAATGCTCAGACATAGGCATCTGTAAAGGGTGTTAAAAGAGGTCCTTTCTACAGGTGCTGATAAGCAGACTTTCTGCTTCCTATTCTCATTTATCTCCCTTTCACTTTAGAAGAGACCTCTACAGGATTTATTTGTAATAAGCTGTTATATAAATTTCTATCCAAGTGAGAGTAGACTTTTATTGCCTTAAAATATACTAGGGTGAAAACTTTTCCACCTTAGAGAAATGCATCTTAGAGATTGAAGTATTTTTTAGGGGCTGTACCAATGCTTTTTTTCACCTTTTACCTCCAGACAGATGCCAGCACGGAGAGCTGCAGGTTTTGGCAGGAATTTTTCGAAAACTATATACACAGTAATCCTGGTGAAGTCCATATGGTTTTCTCTGCCTCTGCAATCTATGCTTTGACTTCTAATTTAAAAATATTAATCATAATTTCAGTACTATGTATTTCTGATTTGCATACCTACTGTATTTCAAATAATCTGCTCCTTTTAACCATTGAATTCCATCCCCACCATCAGATGTACAGTGGATGCTCAATCAAAACACTGAAGCCTTACTTTTTTAACCTTTCTAGGTAAGCACTGTAGTTCTGAGTAATTCATATGACTTTGTAAAACTCCAGACTTTTTTCCCTTTAATGAGCTATGTATAAAGTCCACATGTATACACACACACACACACAGAGACATTGACTTTTTAATTGACCTAGTTTGTGTAAAATGCTTTGAATTTTTTTACTGGATTGATCCATGGAAGTGTTACCCTCTCACATGATTTTAAGCCCTGAAGTTTCAATTGGAAAATTAATTTGAGTGAAAGACACTTACAGAAAAATCCTTCTCACACTTATACTGTAGCAACAAGAAAAAAAAATGCAAATATAATCACAGCCGTGACATTTCATGTACATATTCATCTACAAAGCAGTTTGAGATTTCAGGTCGCTGCTTTAAAGCTGGACTTTCCTTCCCAGAACGAATAACGTTGCAGGGACTGCCATCCAGTGGGGAAGCAACAGCTTGACAGGGGATTGGAATTGCAGAAAGGTAAAATTCAAAGGTGTCAAGATTGAAAAAGATTGAGTAGAAGCTAATGACAATGCTGGAAGTACTAATAGTAGAACGAATTTCCTTAATCAGCTTCAGGTGTTATTGACAGTGCTTTAGTAAAAGTCATTTATTTTCCAAATGTAAGTGCACAAAGGCAGTGCCTTGTACTGACCATGCAAAGCAGGTAAAATTAGGCTTGCTCAGTCACAGTCTAGTAAACAAGCTGTGGTTAAACACAACCCTTAGACACATCCAAAATACTACAGGCATTATTTCCCTCTTTGCACGGGCCTGTCTACATTGATTTCAGTGAAGTGTAGCCTGGGTTTACCTAGGTGTTAGACGAGAACAAAAAATACTTAAGGTGAGTGTGTGTCTGCTGTCTTTTAAAACACTAGAGGAAAAAAACTTCCTCATACATCTAAAATTATTCCTCCTTAGGCTATGCAACCAAACTATGATTTAAATGTAGTTTGTTAATAATTTTGTTACTTAGCAGTGGTTTTAAATATTATGTGCCTTGTGTACCTTTAAAGTCTGATGGAATATTCCATTTCCCTGGTTTTATGATCTTTCATATTTATTGCCTTGTCTACTATATATATGAATCTTGATATTTCTGACAGATTTTTCTTAGTTTGTTCTATTGTGTACAGACCGTATGCTCATAAAACAGTCAGTTACTGCATGTGCAGAAAAAAAATCTTTTTCATGTTACTTGCTAAGAAACTTAAGAACCTACAGGTCACCCCTGCAGAGGTGTTTTTAAATCCAGCCCCAGGAAACAATTTTCTCCTTTCCCTAAAGTTGTGATGAAGCTTTGGCAGGATTCTTAGATGTATTTGGCAGTTAACTTATATTGATTTAAACAAAAATTATGTACCTAAATTCCATGAGGAGCCTGGCTTGACTGCTGTGGATGTAGATTTTGGCGTGCCTTGGTTGGCTCCCTGGTGTAATGATCGGGAATGCAGCAGGATTTTTACTGTTTTTAGGATGAGTCATGCAGGCAGCAGCCCAACAGATGGTGGAGAGTGTAGAACAATGGAGACAAAGATATGAGACAGCTAAGAGAAAACTGGAACAGACAAAGAAACAATCAGAGGATGAGAGAGACTGAAAGCAGGAGAGAAGCCAGGAGGTTAAGCTTTGCCACAGATAGCAGGAGCTAATGAAGCGTGGAGTCACTGCAGGGTAAAGTAGCCAGCAGGGAAAATTGAAGGACCTGTAGTCAGAGTAGAAGGAACAGAGGTAGGAATACTCTAAGAAAAGGAAGGCTCATAGACAGCCAAGTGGCTGGTGAGGCTAAGTGATGGATTTCAGTGTGATAAAAGAGCAAGTACCAGTGAAGAGGAATAAGGAAGTGGAACAGCTGAGGAGGCTGATAAATAATACTCTTTGAAGGCAGAAATACCATAGCAGTTAGAAAGAGAGCAGTCAAAACCAACAGTGATATCCTGAAACTCAGAAGTCTGGAATGACAGCAAAGAAACAAGGGATGGCAGCTGCTGAAAGACAATAGGATTAAGACCTTGGATAAGCTCAGACCAGCATCAGACAAGCAAAAGGAGATGAAACACAGAATTCAGAGCTGGTTTAACAACCAGCTGTAGCAGAGAGGTAGACACACCTGGGGAAAAGACAAAAGAAGTTAAATTCCACAGGTCAGTGAAGCACAGTTGATGAAAGGAGGTGTCTGGAGAAGTATGTGTAATTGTCTTACTGCCTCTCCAGCTCAAAGAGGGAGAAACAGAGAAAAAGCTCCATCAGCAAAATACTTCCTAGAAATATCCCAGACTCCTTCCTCCCCCTCATTGCCCTGTTCTAACAGCTACACTGACAGCTGTCTAATCATAACACGTTTTAGGTGAAGGACTAAAATGAAAATTTGAAAAGAAAAAGGCCTTAAACATTTCTCCATACACTTCTGTTTTCCTCACCCCAACAGCTAATTCCTTTTTTCTGTTCTGGCAGTAGGCAGTTAATGGAGCTACTTTCTGCTGTCATGTCTAGCTCATATAAGCACTTGATTTTTCAGACTGAACCAAGGCCAGCAGGATTCTATCCTACAACTGCACTGCAGGGATATTTTTAAAGGACAGATTTAGCTATTTACAAAGACTCTTCAACAACTGTTTTTAAAGACACAGAGCCTTGGTGTTTGGAAGGTCAAACGTTTTGTTCTCCGCCATGGAATAATAAAGATGGCCAGTCACTGAAAGACACCTCAAGAAAAGCCACTCATACCAAAAGAAGCCACAGGTACCAGCAAATTTTAACAGGCATGTTCCAAGTCTGTTCTTAAAGCTGCACAAAGCAGAAATTCCATTGCTGGCACAGACTATCTAGAGTCCAGTATTAAAATATTTTACCCTTATAAAGATTCTTCTAGTATTACCCCAACTCCTCCTTGCTGCTATTGAAGCTCTATCTACTACTATGAAGAAACAAAATTGCTTCTTTCCTCTACATGTTTAATTTTATGCCTCTTGAGCTTGGAAGTTCAAAGTTTTTCCAGTGTCTCCATGTTTTATTGTACTGCTGCACAAAAGGCAATCTGCTCTCCTCTTCAGCTTGTGGTGCAGCAGAACCCAAGGACTTACTCTGAGGCATCCCACATTTTGACAGCTATTTTCCTTGAGTAGCACTGATACTTTGCACTTGTTCTCAGAAAGAACAAGCCAGCCTGGCTTTTTTAGACCACCCATTGATTTGTTAGGATCACTGTGCATCCTGATTCTGCCCTCTCAGCAGTCTTTGAGTTTAATGATTTCTGCTTATTTAGTCAGTACACCCTACTCAATATAGGTCAGTGGGTGTTGAACAAAACTAGCCACAGGACAAACCTAAAAAGTAAGATATCTTTCCACTTTGATACAAAGAGATCAACTGATCAGTAAACACTCTCTGAAAATGCTTCTCAAAGTACTTTGGAATTCAGCTTATAGCTGTTTTAGCTAAGCCAAGTTTCCAAAACCTGCAAGACAGTATTAAAATCCACAGCCCAAACATCTGATTTTCTTCTGTCCATGAGGCCCATTACTCTCATAGATGCCTTTTTCTTCATATGACTTATTCTTTAAAAATCCGAGTTGGCTGCTCATCTTTTTGCCATTTTCTTCCAGGTGCTTAAAATGCTTCCCCCACACCCCAAAACCTCTTTTTCCAACTGCAGTTATGCTTATTTTTTATTATTCCCCATTCCTCACAGTCTCCATCTGCATTTAAAGACAGATGATACACAGGAAAGCTGAATGTAGTATATGTATTATCTATCATCCAGGATCTGTCAGAAATACCTAAAATTCTGAAATTATTTAAGCTGTCTACTAAGTAATGGAGAAGAAGTTTAAGTTTCACAGTTTATTTTAGAATAACATAACCAGCCTGAGTTTTTTCAAACTTTTTCTTTCCCTGTTTCCAGCTAAAAGCATAACATTTCCACCACCAACAAAGGGATACCTGTCCCCCCATCCACACTGATCTCTGCAGTGAAAATCGATACCAAAAAGAGAAGGAAATTACAAATGTCAGTCTTTCACAAGCATTAGGGGGCAGATGATACCATATTGATCTGATTTACTCAGAGATAAGTACTATTCCTTCCAGCCTGCAGGTAGAACAGTCTAAGAGCTTTGACATTTATAGAACCCATATGGGGTAGCTACATGATGAAGTGTAACTCCATCTTATGCCTGAAGAACATTAGTAACTAAACTGATATCATCAAACAGGAGCTCAGTAAATTGCCTCATGGACTCAAAAGACACTGGACAGCAGGATGCAGTGCCCTGCATCTGCAGCCCTAATTAAAACATGGTGCAAGTCAGACATGCTTGACTCCCATTACAGTGCCACAGCTGTTGCTCCAAAATGAGCTCATGGTCTCAGTCTAGTCCTTGGCTGTCAGGTATCCACGTCAAACAAAAAGGACACCAACACAATTAGTTTTTACCAAAGAAACCAAATCACCTAGAAACTCCCACATTCCTGGTAGCCACGTCCCATGAAACACCACCCTTTGAAAATAGTTCAATGCATTAGTTATATTTTTTGTTTTCACTGAAATCCAGATCTCTTCAGAGTTCTCCAAACATTAGTATAGCTTAATGTGACTGCAAAGTATTACAAAATATTCTTCTGAGATTTCTACAACTGTTCCAATTCATTCCTTCTAATTGTTTCAATCCTCTTTTACATGTTCTGGAAGAAAAACATTATAAATAAATGGCAGTGTTGAGAAGTAGCAATTGGAAATTCTGAAAATAGGCCAGTTATTGCTGCAACTTTTTTTGAGAAAATCATAATGTTATAGGAAAAATACAATAATCACATTCACAAACGTGCAATACCAATTACACTATCACAGATGTTGCTATGCTGTAGGAAAACAGTTTCCATTGCATGCAGGATTTCCATATGTGTCAGGAAAATAAATGAGAATTGCTGTCTTTCCCATAGGCACATTGGGTCCCTGTATTGAAGGCAGCAGAAAAAATTTAGGGTTGTCTCAGGTTATAAGACTGTAACTCTGAAGAAGTCAAACACATAGTGCACCCTAACTAATATATTAAGAACATATATCTATGCATATTTCTTCAAAGTGGTTGAATCGTCCTCCTTCCTCCACAAATTGTTTGTGACACAAATCTTCCAAATATGTGTCAGTTCTTGGAGAAGGAGTGGGGTGAGTGGAACTGCTGTGCTGGACTCCCAGAGGGCAGACTTTAGCCTGCTTATGGCCCAGATGGGCAGAGTGCCTTGGGTCACAAAGGAGTCCAGGAAGGCCTGACATTCCTCAAGAAGGAAATCTTAAAGATGCAGAAGCAGGCCATCCCAATATGCCTAAAGACAAGGCAAGCAGGAAGCAGACTGAACAGAGAGTTTTGGCTGAAAATCACAACAAAAAGGAGAGTTTATGACCTTTGCAAGAAGGGATGGCAACTCAGAAGAAGAGTCAAAGCCCACACAGAATTTAAGCTGGCTACTGCTATAAAAGGCAACTAAAAATTACAACTAAACATACATTAGCAATAAAGGAGTCTAAGGAGAATCTCCATCCTTTGCTGAATCTGGAATGAAACATAGTGAAAAGGGTGAGAAGACTGAGGTGATTCATGCCTTCTTCTCCTCAGTCTGTAATAACAAGACAAGTCACTCTGTGGGTACCCAGCACTCTGAGCTGGAAGACAGGGATGGGGGACAGAATGAAGTCTCCATAACCCAAGGGAAAGTTGTCAGTGACCTGCTATAGCACTTGGGCACACACAAATCTATTGGATTGGATGGATCCATCCAAGGATCCTCAGTAGAGACAGTTGGTAGAATTGCTCACTGAGCCACTTCCCATCAGACACCAGCACCTCTGTCTGGAGGTATTTAAAAGACACGGAGATATGGCACTCAGGGACATGGTTTGGTGGTGGGCTTGGAAATGCTGGGTTGGATAGCTGAATTTAATGATCTTACAGATCTTTTCCAACCTAAATGATTCTATGATTCTGTTACTGTTCCACAATATGCAGGAGTCTGGAAAATACATTGAGGAGGAAAAAAAATAGAAATCAGAATGTCTGTTCTTTTTCATCTAAAGGTATTTTTCAGCTTAACTCAATTAAGTATAAGATCATTTAAGGGTTCATATATGTATATACTAACTTTCAAATGCTACACAAGTTATATGTCTTCCTGACTATACTGACTAGGCATCATCTCTCAGAGATTATACTGAAACCATGCATTCAAGACAGCCAGAAAACCATGACCTTACACTTTAGCCTGACTTTCTGTTGCACTTGGAACCAGGCCAAGTTTCTGGTTTCAATCAGGAAAGATGTGCTCCTGCAAGCTCTGCTTTACCTTTACCTTGTTTTTAACCTCTCACCCACGATCTAGCTCAGTTGAACCTTGAAGATATGAACATGAAACACAGATGGATATTGTCACTAGTTACAGAAAGTTTTCTTTCAGTCACTAAAACATTCCTATTACTATGCCAAGCCCCCAATTTAGAGGCCACCTGCTGTTACCTATAAAGAACAGCAGACAATTACAGAAAATACCAGCCTTTCTTTACTGCAAAGGGGATTCCTCTAACACACTGCAGTAATTCTTCCTTGCACTTTGACTCAATAGAAATTTTACCTTGGGTGACAAAGAGGGCTCCAAACCACATTCAAAATTACCCAATCTCCAGTAGTGCATTCTGCCACCTTCCAACCTACCATGTGCCTCATTTCTTGGTAGTCCATCTTTTGTTCTGTGTCTTCCTGGTTCTCTGTATCACAGACTTCAGCAGATGATCATACCAGACCTAGCTGGGAGTCTGTGACCAAAAAAACATGGTGTTCCTTCAGCCTTATTTGTTGCAGAGGGAGTCCCCTAGTTTTACTCTCCCAAAACTTTCTTCTACCTTGCAATTCTGTCTGCTTCAATTGTTTCAAGTTACATCACCTGGCATGCAGCTACAGCAAAAGGCACCTCACAGGGCACAGGCACTGAACTGTGCCTTTAAAATCACTGTTAAGAGCCTGCTCATTCAGAACCAGCTGCAAACGTGGGAAGCTGAAGCTCAACTCAACTAGAGCAAGGAGTGAGCCAGAAGAGTCTTGATTAGTCAGTGAACTGACTTTCTGGTTTGACTTGCCTCTCAGAGTATTTAAAAAGATAAGATCCAGTTATTTACTTACATAATATCAATACTCCCCCCCGAAGGTAAGCATGTGTCTCACCAAAACGAGAGTAACCAAAAGATAATTGCATGGAAAAGACTGGAAATTTTGCAGTTATGAGCCTCATAAAGCAGCTTGAACTACCTTAAATCTTAACTACAAACATGTAAGATGAACAGATACAAAAGTGTCACATCATATGTAAGAATGTGGCAGTGGAAGTGACATATCCTGAGGGCAGATGATTAACAACTTGCTTAGAAATTTGACCATGTGAACAGCAATGCTTACTTCACAATTACATTAATAAATACCTTTTCTACTTTATATTATAATACTGATTAAAATAGTGCTTCAAACACATATGGATTGCAAAAAAAGACATTTATGGTGATTCAGTGAGATCTGTCCTCCCCCCAAAATGCAATACATTACTTGAATGAAACATTTCAGAAACATTCAATCTTTTAAAATTAAGACAAATTAAACTGGAACTTTGCCTCACACAAAAAAGTAGGAGCTTCAGAAGTGTTCTTGGCTACTGATAACAGCATGTTGTTTGCATACAGTACAAATTCATGGAAAATGAGGCTTCTTGTCCCTGATACTAAAAAAAAAAAAAAAATTACTATCCAACAGTGAAAAACAAAGCTGAAATTACGCCAGTCATGGTATGGCACGTCATGTCTGAATGTAGAACAGTCCATGCAAACAAGAAAAAGCTTTAGAAGTTGCTCAAAATTAAAATAATTTTTTAGAAAATAAGTTTTATTTGGCTCCTTTTGTACACTTTTTCTTAAAAAAAATGCACATTCATACAGTTTGCCCTTCCCAGTGCATGTCTGGATTTGCTCACATAGAGCATTAATATCATTAATATCAAGGCCAAAGATGCCTTCACAATAATTTCAGACACATTGTATTCTGGCTGTAAAGCATCCAAAGTTACTAATTTTCTGATTACAACTTGGAAATCAATGTTTTGGGTGTTTCTTCTCTGATTCACATACATAATTGTCCCACACAGGGAAGAGGAGACAGACCTGCAACAAAGAACTGTCAATGGCAAATACTCGTTTCAGGTCGTGCTAAAGGTAGGTTCTCTACTTCATACTGAGATGGAATATAAAACAAATACTCAATATAACTTCCTCTTCAAAAGCTCTACATCAGAAATTATAAAACATTGCTTGAAAACTACAGATCAGCCACTGGTAGTAAGAGTTTGTCTGCAGAGAAAGCACTCTTTCCCCAGTTGTTTCGCATGGCCAGGTCTCTTTGCTGTTGATGGTGACTGTGGAACTTGTTTCTTGCTGTTTCTTCTTAAAACACTTTGTGAAGAGGAGTAAATTCAGCTCGAACTTTCACACGGCACAAGAGGTACTAACCCATCAAGTAGCCCCTACAGAAAAAAAAAATTATTTAGAGGAAAAGTTAGCAAACATAGGCAGCACTCCTCAAAAATCAAGAGACATCTTAAACCAAAACTTAAGACTGCAAAAGCCTCTGCCGACCAAGGCTATTTGGCCAACTTAACTACACACTCCTTCCTCAGCTGATTTGCTTCAATGAACACTGAAAATTCATCAGCCTATTCTCAATCCAACTTAGGCAGCTATTTGGAATTTTTGAAGCCCACATTATACCCTAAGAAATGTTCTTTATTTGTGCCCTTTACTCAAACTACAAGTGTTAAGATATTCAATACAACCTGATCTTTTCTGACACAAATCTGTTCTTTCTCTTCCTTTTCTCTGAAACCCCGTTCTTTTCATGGATTTCAGAATGGGAACTGTTGTATACACATGTATGTACTCAGTGAAGCAAAAAATATATAGCATCAATGAATCAAGAAAATATAGGGTAGGTCCCTATCCAGACACCTGTTGGCAGGGAACCCATCACTTCTGTGTTATAAAACAAATTTTTTTAAGTACACTGTAGAGGCCAAAAAAGTACTTAAGAATAGAAGAATGACTGTCACTATTAATTCAACACTTAATGGAGCTACTCTAAAAATTAGCTACCTGTACCTCTAAACATCAGGTTTCAGCTATTCTAAATTAAATAGATAGATTGAAAAATACAGAGGGGGGAAAATGAGGAGAACCTGCATTTGGATTCTTTTTGAAAGCTACATATCTCTTCCTCCTCTGCCTTTCTTCAAGTACTTTAAAGTTCCATTTTCCTCAAAGAAGCCCTACTTTGTAGCTACTTACCTAACCAGTACACACAATGAATTTTAAGGTACACTGAGCAAGTCAGACTTGCTAATCATATTTTCTAACATACCAGGAACTGTCACCCTTTTTAACTACAACACAATCTTAGAGTAGCTGGCTCCCAAAGCATCACACCTCATTCAAGGTAGTAATTTTCAAAAAAAGCTGTGAAAAAAGCAACTTATATTCAAGTTGAAGATAACCATATTTTCTGTTACTTTTAACAAGGCACACACGAGCCACAAAAGAGAACAAAGGCTGAAAGATAATTAAATCACTTACGGTAATTTCATCCTCATGAAAACTCTGGCCATGAAGAAGCTCAAAAGCACACTAACAAACCCAATAAAGAGCAAAAGGAACCTATTCAACTTGGGGATATTTGGTGCATTGGATCGATCCAGTATTATGAATCCTAGGCCACCCATTGTGAAGAGGAAGCTGGATGCAAGGCCTTCCATAATATACTGTCCATTTACTCTAAAGGAGATAAAAACCATGAAAAGAGTCAGAAAAAGATTAAAGGAATTATTTACATTTCAAACTCTACTTACTCAACATGCTTTAGCTGTACAGACACACAGGATGATTAACTTGATGCCTGACTTTCTAACTAAAGCAAGTAGGAAACTGATGTAATACAAATACATCAAGACTTTAATACACAGTTCATCTCCAGAGCTGAGAGTCCGCGAGGTGCCCAGCCCAGCACACGAGAGGATTTAAACACATTTGTGCACACTGACAGCTACCACCCAGGCTCATTGGTTTGCAAAACCACCCAGTCCAGGGAGGTCCCAAGGCATGGCACCACGCCCAAGGCATGGCACCATAACCTCCTTATTCCATCCCAGTGCTTAGGCAGGACTGCCTGAATCCTCCTCTCAGGGCAAATTCCACTCAACGCACTATGGCAGCGCAGGGAGCCCATCTGCTGGCTGCAGCACACATCCTGCAGGATGTTCTGCTTGCTGAGCCTGCATGGATGCATTGCAGGGACCAGCCCGAGGGTGCCCCACAGGGCTCCCTGCCAGCCCAGACAGATGGGCTTCCTTCTTACAAACAGAAACAGAGGGACAGTGAGGCAGCTGAGATGCAGAAAGCACCTGGATCACGAGTCTCCTGCTTCCCACAGTCATTGAGCCATTTTCCTATCCTAATTAGCAACCTCATAAAACTGGCATTGCTGAAACTATGGTGGATGCCCACACAGAGCTAGAGATTATCATTATGGTCTCATATCCTGGAAACTAACAAGTTTGTCTTCTCTCATCTTGTTTATACTGACAAATGACAACGCTAGCAACTCCCTGCAGTAATTGATTCATCAACATTGCAACAATCCAACCCAGTCCAGAACACACATCTAGTCCACGTCAAAATCTGTCACATCAACCATGCCACAGACCTCACAGATTCAACCAACTTTTTTGGTATTTAATAAAAATCATTATTTATTTACACACACACACACACACACACACACACATCCCGCCAAAGTTACAAAAGTAGATTTAATTCTCTTCAGAACACTCTAGCTCATTTTCAGTAATACAAGCCAAGGGCACAAGGAATACCCTGTTGTTGCAGGGTGTTTGTAACAATGTTCCCCACCAGAGTCCCACGTACACTAGCGTTTAAAAGGTAAGAACCAAAAGTTTCCCAAATGTTACACATTCTGCAACAAAAAATGATCAAACGTATCTGCAACCAGGCTAAAGCTCAACTCGACTAGCAAGAAAAAGAAGTACTGCCAGCCCAAACAATCGCTCTTTACCAGACCTTTCATTTTTAAAAGTTTTATGACTGAGTTTTTTGATTTCTGCTGGTTTCCATGCTGGTTTGGTGTGGGTTTTTTTAAGTAT